>PVKB01000015.1:85595-353095 GCA_004027205.1 Ctenodactylus gundi
TCGGGGGGACCTTTTTCCTAACTCGCAAGGCCCTGCCCCCGCCGTTTCCCATTGGCGGGATTCACAGTCTTCCCGGGAAGATCTAAAGCATTGGCTCAGGGCCACGTTTATCACAACGTCACATCCTAATCCCTCCTCCCTCCTTTCTGCCTGTCTGGTCACCTGATCGCGTACGGCGCGAAAATGTAAAGATCCACCACCTTGAACAATGTGCCACTGTTACCGCTAGGTGACGCTCACATTTATTAAAGTTTTTCTTCTTTTCACAGATTTTTATTTAGAATTTAGTTTAAATTAGAATTGTCATTTAAACTTGAAACGATTAATTTTTATACCTTTCTCTTGTTTTAAGGATGTAATACTGTCTGAGACCTCGGGGCTTAACATTCGTGACCACTTGGGGCCAAGTTCTTTCTTTAAAAAGATCTTAAGTGTTAAGTGCCCGAGTTTGATTCCCCAGCACCACATAAGCGGGGTGTGGTAATACATGCCTATAATCCCAACACTCGGGAGGCTGGGTGTGGTGGCACACACCTGTAATCCCAGCACTGGGCGGAGGTGGGGAGGCGGGTGTCAAGGCAGGAGGATTGTCATGAGTCCAAGGCCAGCCTGGGCTATAGAGAAAGACCCTGACTTAAAAGCTGTCTTAAGTATGTTAAGCCTTCTTATGTAAAACATTGTTAAGCCTTCATAAATATGTAAATATTGTTAA
Organism: Ctenodactylus gundi; assembly: GCA_004027205.1. Classification (NCBI taxonomy): domain Eukaryota; kingdom Metazoa; phylum Chordata; class Mammalia; order Rodentia; family Ctenodactylidae; genus Ctenodactylus; species Ctenodactylus gundi. The sequence continues at coordinate 86,308 of PVKB01000015.1, forward strand.
GCCTGAATGTTTTTTGGTAAACAAGTGGACTATAAAAGGAAGCTCATACTGAATAAATCATCTTTGCCCCTGCAAGAGTCTTTCTTTCTTTCTTTCTTTCTCTCTTTCTTCTTTTTTCATCTGCATTGCCCCACTCGTGTACCCCATCTTTTGTGTGTCTCTTGTTCCCCTCATTCACGCATCCCCCCCCCCCCATCCCAGTTGTTCTGCCCAGTGGGCCTGGGCATAATACCTTTTCAAATATATCTGGGAAAATAATTTGGAAGTATCATAATTATTTTCTGTTTCTTTAACTACCTCTCCCTCTTCCATTATAATACTATGTTTCTTTTATTTAGACTTCTCATGAGAGCCTTCCCGAGTGTCTTGTAGTATCTCATTGGAAAAGAGCATCCATATGAACTAGAAATTGAGACAAAATAATGTCTGAGCAGCCAAAAATAAGTGACAAACTTCTTCAACTAAAACACACCCACTGGTGCCCAAGTTCATGAAAATTTGAAGTTTATGGAGGGGTGGACTGCAGGCTGTAAGGAGCAAGCAGCAGTTAGGAAGGAGGCTGAGAAGACTCCTTCCCTCTGGGCCCCCATTACTCCCTAGAACATGACTGGCACCCGAGGAGTGGGCAACTGGCTGGCTGAAGTTGTGCTTTGGAATATGGAGAGGGGAGGTTTTGACTATAACTTTAATTCTGTTTCCCCCTCCTTTTACCTCAAAGTCCTGGCCTCTGGGTTCTTCAGGGCTCCCTCTGCAGGTGAGGTCTGCTCTGGGCATCCTGAGGCATCTTTCATCCTGTACTTTTAGGGCTTATCCTTCAGTCTCCTTGACATTTTTCTAAAGCTTTTTTTTTTTCAAACAACTTCTTGTCACTGAAAGTCCCCCTAGTATTTTAGTTTTGCATTTAACCCTTTTATTTTATTGCTATGTTTTCATAGTGTCTCATTGACTAGAAATTAATATTTTTTTCTGCTTGTCTCTTGAGATTGACGTTAGCTGTTTTTTCCAGGTAACTTGTCCCAGCTCATGAAACTGGGAGATGCCAACTGAATAGCGCATGTTGTCTCCTCTCAATCTGTTGGCTGGATTATTATGGCTAATTTCACTTGTTATTGAGATACAAATATCAGTAAGAATGACTTAATGTTTCAGAAGAGGATTCTTTCTTGCTTAATTTTGTAGCAAATATTAGATATAGCGATGTCTGAGTCCGTTTTCCTTTGTTCTTGGTTGCTGTTGACTCCGTGGCGCAGTCTCCTTTGCTGCTTAGACAGGTATTGCAGTATCTCATTGAAAAAAAAAAAACATTCATAAGAACTAGAAATAGGGACAAATTAAGGTCTGAGCAGCGAAAATAAGTCACAAACTTCTTCAACTAGAACACGTGCACTTTCTTAATAGCATTTGAGGAAAAAAGAAACTAACAAAGAATTCTCTTTCCCATTGACAGTAATAAAAAATTCAAAGCCACAATTTTAAAATGGGTGAAAATTTATTAGGAGGAGAAAATTAGTATTTCTAATTAAAGAAATCATGAAGAAAACAAAATAAAAATAGGAAAAAAATAAAACCCAAACTCCTACCATGACAATACCTCAGAATGGAAAGCTCTGTGTTTTCTGCATTTAATGAAAGTGCAAATACACCTAAGGACCAACACAAACTGTACGTATCTACTGTCCTTTTGTACCCAATAGTAATCGTTATAATCATAATGACAGCCTTGTGTTACATTTGTCACAATAAAAAATGTAAATTACACTCAGTAGGCTACACAGAATAGAGATACCTGTAACACACTAAGAACACTGCTCAAATTATCTATTTCAAAAGTGTTGCTATTCAAAATGTTATAATTATTTTTCATAATACTGCAAGCTCTGGAATTAGAATTGAACTTATTTTTTGGACTGGTCCTGAACTCACTATGGAGCCCAGGCTGACCTTGGACTCACGGCAATCCTCCTGTCTCAGCTTCTCAAGTACTGGAATTACATCCTGCCAAGTGCTAGGATTACATGTGTGCATCACCATGCCCAGTTTATGTGGTGCTGAGGAATTGAACTCAGGTACTTAGAGCTTGCTAGACAAGTACTTTAACCTCTGGGCCATTCCTCCAGCCCCTAGAATTGAACTTTTTTTCTCAATTTTCTGTCTAATCACTGCCTATCTTGAGGTGATTGTCTTAATTCCATTTCCTCATCTGTACCTAATATCTGTGCTCATTGAGTTAATCCAAACAGTCCTTATAAAATGCTTCTTGCAATAATCTTATGTATTTATTACTATAAATTTACCTTCTGATATTATTATAGACTTTCTGTACATTTCAGTCTAGTAACATATAACTGTATAGCTATTCTATTTAGTTTTATTGTTTTCTATCATGAATATTTATGTAGTTATATTTTTTCTTATTCTTGAGGATACAATTACATTAAGTATATGTCTTAATCTGTGCAGAATACGAAGCAGTTGGAATCCGTTAGTACACTTTTTCATAAAATGCAATCTGGTACCTTGTTACCCAAATAAAATAGACCAGCAATGGAACAGCGGCAAACCAGAACAATGTTGCAAATTCAAGATATTCTGTGGTAGAATAGTGTACAGAAAAAGTGTAACTACAAAGAATGTGTTTCCAGCTTGTGTTTTTCAGATGTGGCTGGTTGTCTGTCCATTTTGGATATCTGCAGTTGTTACACCTGCCATTCTTGTATGTATTTTGTTTAGCATCATTATTACTCTGCGTAGTTCAGAGGAAGAAAAGGTAAGTTATATTACTACCTTCTTGTGACAGAAAACTTGGGGAAAACAATGCTAACTTCAAATATTTTTTTACAAATTAAGATCTTTAGTAAAGTCCATCACGCAAGGAGAAATGATGGAAATTTTTTTCCACACTCATAGTTCTGCCGTCAGGAACAAATCATTGTTCAAGCAATAATTCAGATGATCACAAACGTAGGTTATTGGTGATCATCTATGCTTAGAATAAATTGAGTTTAAGAATCTGCTGTGTGGTGAAAAAGGCCGAGACTGGAAGTCTGAAGTAAGTCTACCTGTCTAAGTCATGGTGATGTCAGAGTGATCTTACTCTACCACGTTTGGGGAGTCTCCTTTCTGCCAAGAGCCCTTTGGTTAAAAATTAACCCATGGAGGAATGGCAAAGTATCTGGGTTCTATTCCCTAGCACCACATAAGCTGGGTGTGGTGGTGCATGCCTGTAATCCCAACACTCAGGAGGCTGAGACAGGAGGATTGCTGTGAGTCCAAGGCCAGTCTGGGTTCCATCCTGAGTTCAGGACCAGCCTGGTCTACAGAGGAAGACCCTGTCTCAAAAATAAAATAAAATAACTTGCTATCTTTGGTAAAGCATCCACTTATTATATAACTAACTGACCTCTAATGTGACAGTTGCCATGGCCGGGCCAGACCAAGCACCTTTGCATAGGCTGGACATTCGACACTCTTACTTACATTAATACAATAAAATATCCATTCATTGTTTCAACACATCTCTAGGGCCTCTATACTGACAGCCATAATCAAAATAGTTCTGAGTTCTTTGTCTTTAGGAGTTTCTATCTTAGTGGAGGGAAATAGACAATGGAAGGAAAGTATCTGGCAGGAAGTACTAGGAAATACGGCAGAATGATAGGACTGAAGGAGACGGGAGCTGCCCTTGCTAACTGGGCTCTCTGAGGAGGTCACATGTCAACTGGTATCTCAGTTAAAAGAGGCATGAGCAAACTTCCTCATAAGAAATGTTCCATAGAAGAAGAAATACTTAGTTCAGGTCACGAAGTGGGAATGCCCTTGGAGTATTCTAAGAATAACAATAATAAAAAAAGGCTGATGTGGCCCGACTGAGGCTTTGGAGATGAAGGGGATGTCAGAGCAGGAAGGGGCCACAGCCTTGGAAGCACAGCTGTGGTCCTACTGCCTGCAAGATAAGTCCATGGAAATGTAAAAATAGGGAGCCTAGAAACCTGGCTTACACGGGGCTCTCTATTGCTAGAATGTGGAAAGGCTCCTGAGAAGTCAAAATTACCAGGAAAGATGCTTTTGAAGAGCCTGCTGTAGCTGTCAAGATGAGGCAAGTCTGAAACCGCAGGGAGCAGAAAAGGGAGTGGAGCAATTGAGGGTGTATTGATGGACGGCAAGATTTGCTGATGGGTCGGATATGGGAAAGACTGAAAGGGAAGAATTATCCAGATCTACTATGAGCTTTTGGCATGAGATACAGAAAAATTCACAAGGATGAGAAAGGAGAAAGGAAGAACAAGCTTTAGGTGAGAATTAGGAATCCCAATTTGAACATTTGTTTTCAAGTGTCTATTTTCCATCGAAGGGAAGATGTTATGCATGTGTGAATCGGGAATTATGCAGCAGATGAGACCAGAGGCTCTTTGGAGGTGTCCCCAGTGTGTTCTCGAAGGGAACAGATCATGAGCTATGACTCTCACTGTGGTAGAGTAGAAGATGAAAGTTCTACAACTGGGATATTTTTAATCAGAACTACGCATTTCAAAAAAATGATCATCTCTCAAGGGAATTTGAATCTGAATCTCTTGGTTTCTTTCTTTCTTTTCTTTTTTTTTTTTAATCTGAAGGATACTCTTACATCGTCCTGCCACAAGGGGGAGGGCTTGGGCTAGAGTCGCTTTAGGAACACATCAATGTCATCCACGTGTAGCCACCCCCACATGGGCAGCCTCATGTGGAAACTTTAATAAGGTAGGTGGTAGTGTGTGTGTTTTTGTTAATCAGGTATTTCAAAATTAAGACATAATGTTCTAAGTTAAGTCATGCAACAGTTACCAGTTTAGAAATAAGTAGGAGACATGTTTATGTCATCTAATTTCGTAAAGTGCTAGATTCAAATGAGATGATATTAATTTTAAATTAATGTCCATTTGGATTGTCCAATTTTAAATGAATAATTTTAGTGGCTATCTAAAGACATAAAAATCAGACTTATTTTTGGGGTATCGTGATATTTTGAGACATGCATAATGGAAGTTCTATTATTGATTTTTTTGAAACTCTGGAGCATTTTCAATAATGGCTACATTCCTATTAACGGTGTACACACATTCTCTTTTCTCCACATTCTCACCAAATTTTGTTACCTTTTGCATTTTTGGTAATGACCATTCTTACTTGAAGTGAGGTAATGTCTGGCTGCGGTCTTCTCATCTCTCAGATGAATGACGACACTGAACATTTTTTTCATCTGCCTGCTGGCTATTCGTACGTCTTCTTTTGAGAAATGTATTTTTAGGTCTATTGCTTATTTTTTAAACCAGATTATCTGATTTTGTGCTATCAAATGAAGCAAAATATATCAAAACGTATTCTGGATATTAACTGGTTACCTTGTCAGATAAGTAGTTTGCAAAGATCTCCTCCTATTCCATAAATTCTCTCTTCACTCTACCGACTGTTCCCTTGGATGACCAGAAATGTTAAGATGGCTCTTTTGACGTGTGTGTCCTCCACTTGTTTGTTGAAAATCTGCTGGCTGTTCATGCACAGGTTTGTTTCTGTCTATCTAACCGGTCTCCGTGTCTGTTTTAGGCAAGTATCACACTGTTTGATAATACACCTTGATGGTATATTTTGAAGTCAGGAGGTGTCAAGCTTCCTGGTTTTTCTTCTTCGTTCAAGGTGGATTTTTCCATTTGAGGTTGTTTATGGTTCCACACAAAGTTTAGGATTACTTTGTCTAGTTCTGTGGAGAATGTCCTTGGTATTTTTAAAGCCAATGCACTAGATCAGAAGATCACTCTGGGTAGTTTGAAAGTTTTAACAATATTGACTTTTCAATCCATAACCATGGAATATCATCTTTCTTCCTTTTTTAAAACCATTCCCTCCCCTTCCCCCCTCTTCTCTTTCTTCCTTCCTGAGCCTTCTTCGTTTTACTTTGTCTGTGTTTTATGATTGTGGCGATCTTTAGGATCATTCATATCTCTTGAGCGTCATTTGAGAGTGGGGACTCTCAGATGTATGCTGTTCATTTATTCAAGTCTTTCTGAAACTCTTTTAGGGAACTTTGTTATTTTTTTTCTCCGTAGGCTTGTGTGACTTTTTGCTGAGCTAACTTCTTGGTACTTTTTATTTGTACACTGTAATGAATACTCTCTCTTTTTGTTTTCAAGTGAAATCTGACTGGTAGTTAGTGGTTTAGGAAAATTTCTGAATTTTGTAAAGTAACTTGCATTTGGAAACCATGCTAAACTCTGTGATCCACAGTTTTCTGCTGATTCTGGTAGTTTTCCCTGCTGAGGATCAGTGCTCTTAGATACGACAGTGGTTTGATTTTTTTTCCTTTCTAATTCTTATATCTCTTCTTCTTAGGCTAAATACCCAAGATAACAGGTATCTTGTCCATGATTAGGAATTTAAAGACAATGTTTAAGATTTCCCTAGCTACCGTTCTATTCTTTGCGACTTGAACATTAAGCATAATATCAAGAATAGAAATATTTTTATTCCTATTTTCTTTGATTTTATCATAAATGAATTTGTGGAACTTAAGAGGCAATCTTTCTATTGAGCTGGATATATGACTTTTTCCCAGCAGCCATTAGTATTGATTTCTCTAGTGAATTTTTTGATTTATTGTATTATCATTTAATGGTTCAGAAATTAAGGTAACACAAAGCCTCACAGAAAAAGACAATTGATTTTATACTTCTGTGTTTTGAAACACACATAAAATAGAAATTTCTATTCTTCAACTGTCATCAAGATCTGAAGCACTTATACAAAGTTCAAAAACAGGAAAGCCTTATGTGTGACGTCTGCTGTGCGAGAGCATGACCCACTGTGGGAGTGCGGTCGTGACAGGACGGAGGGAGGAGAACAGGTTCTGGGCAGCTAGGAATGCCCGATGTTTTTTCATCTGGTCACTGGCTCCATAAGTATATTTATTCTACAACAATTTGATGACATATGTACTTCGTGAAGGATATATTTAACTTAAAACACTTCTTAAAAAATGCCAGTGTAGCAATTTTTGTAAAAGATAAAATGGAATTCAGTTTTCTTCAACACGTTGAAAACACTACATCCTTGTCTTCTTTTCATCCAACACGGCCCTGTCACATTTGATGTCATTTTGATATTTTTTTCTTTGGTAAGTACTAGAGCTTCAATTTTTCACTTTTGGAGCTTTTAGAGTTTTCTCCTTGATTTTATCTCCTTCTCATTTAAAGAAAATTTAAGCTGGGGCTGGAGGAATGGGTCAGCTGTTAAAGTGCTTACCTAGCAAGTGCTAAGTCAAATGCTAAGTACCCGAGTTCTATTCCCCAGCACCACATAAACCAGGCAGGGTGGTGCGTCCCTGTAATCCCAGAGCTCAGGATGCTGAGGCAGGAGGATTGCCATGAGTCCAAGGCTAGCCTGGGCTCCATAGTGAGTTCAGCCTGGGCTAAAGAGCCAGACCCTGTCTCAATTTTTTTTTTAAATAAAAAAATTAACAGCAAGGGAAAAATAATTCACAGAGAACCATGTGTGCTCCTCCCAGTTTCATAGTTGACCACATTACGTCCAGTCCTTTCCATCTGGTGGCAGCAGGTAAGCAAGTAAAGCTCTGCTCACCTCGCCTTGGGCCTTCCGTGCTAGCTGGGCGTGGTGATACGTCATCAGGACCATAGGCCTTCTCTTCACCTTATCTTGCCGCTGGTCATGTATTTTGGCTTCCTGGTCCTTCTTTGACCTAGCAATTCCAAATCAAAGCTTCCGGATTCCCCCCCCCCCCTCATTTTCAGTCTCATTTAAAGCTGTTTTAGAATATGCTAGTGTAGACACATCCTCCCACCCTCTTGACTCCACACCGTGCCGTGCAGCGCAGCCAGAGAAGACTGCCACTCACATGAGGCATCGAGCTAGCCTCGTCGAATGGCGGTTGCCTACAGCGAGGCATTAGCCCAAGAAGGCGAAGTCAGAGTGTGCTAAGTCGCGTGGGTCCTAGAGGTCTGCTGTGCGGCTTCCTGACGATAATCTGCCGTACTGGATTGTACGACTGACACTTTCTACATCTTAAGTGTTCCGATGACAGACAATAGTGGTAGAGTGTGCGTGAACTCCTGTAGGGACGGGCGTGAATCACAGATGTTTCCAAGTCACAGAGCTGTCTACAGCAAATGTGCCCACCTCAGTAAGGTGGGCAAGGGAGGAGGAGGCAGTGACGCTAGGGCTCGCGAGGACAGCAAAAGCTGTGTGCCAGCCCTGGTCAGACGGTCCTGGTCCGAGCACCTGCAACTTTAGGAGGGCAATGTTCACTGATTAATGGCTCCTTTCTAATTTTTTTTAGATCCAGCCACTCTGGAAGTCGAAGAATCTTCATCATTTCAATGCAATTAGAACGGAAACCCTCTGTGAAGGGAAAAAGTGATCACAACACAAAGGTCGTTCGTTATCCGTTTGATTTCTGGAGTGTATGATCTGATTCCGAATTTAAAAAATAAATGTAAGCGATTTTTGCTTGTTTGTGTCACAGAAATGTCCGCTGGTTAAATTTAACCTGGAGATATTCACCCTTCTTTCAAAGGAGGACGCACCTAAACAACCCACCTTCCCGCCTCCCACCCACCGCCTCTCTGCAGGTAACAGGGAAGTGGAAAATCGTGATTTTTCCAGATGCTTAACTAAGTTTCCCCGATTGCCGCTTTTGGAAGGTTGAAAGGAGACCAAAGCCCTCACCCCTGGGTCTGGCTGTGGACGGGCGCCCGCCCTCGCGCGGGGAGGGGCGGGAGGAGCCGGCGGGCGGGGCCGGGACCGCGCGGGCGCGGCGGCCTTCCAGCTGGCAGGCGGCGGCTACCCCTCGCCGCCGTGCGGGCCTCCTATTTATTTATTTATGTATTTATTTTGTCAGTCCTCGCTGACGGGAGCAGGAATGGAGAGGCAGGTGAGCGAGGCCTGGGATGCGGCCAGGGCGCCGCGGGCACCCGGTGGGGAGGTGGGGCGGCGGGGCGCTCGCCCGGCCCGGTCCGGTCCGGCTGGACCCGCAGTGGCGGGGCCGGCGCGGCCCTGACCCTCCCGGGCGCCGAGCTGGCCTTCCAGGCGGGGCTGCGCAGGCCGCCCGGGTGGCGGGGACGAAAGGATGCTACGCGGCGGGGAGGGGCCCTGGCCACGGTGGCTCGCCACCCGGCCGGCAGCGGGAGGGTCCTCCCGGCGACGCCCACTGGCCCCGGCCGCGCGGGGACCCCGACGCCCCTGTCCTGGCTCGGGGTCCTTTCCTTCCTAGCGTTGTTTCCTTCTTAAAACAACGCTGTCCCGAAAGACCGGCCTTTTGTATCCAGGGTCTGCTGCGTCGTGCAAAGCCGGCGCGGGGACTCGCGGCCCTGCGGGTGTGCGGGGGCCGCGCGGCCACAGCCTGGCTCGGGTTCCCACTGATCGCTAGCGGAAAGACCCTGCCGCCAGCGGCGTCCTTGTCTCTCCTAACAAAGGAGCATGATGGCCCGTGAGCCAGCGTCACCTGCCTACTGCCTAGATGGGTTTTACATTCATGACTGGCTTTCCACAAGGAGTTATTACCCCACGGTACAAACAAAGAAATAGGCAGAGGTTCATTTCGTCCAAGCCCACGTGGCTCCTTATGGTGGGGTAGGGATCTTAGAAACTTGCAGAGAGGTGTGTACACCTACCACAGGGGCAGGTTGTGAGGCAGGCAGGACCCAGGCCTTGGTGATCTGGCCTTGTGGGCAGAGGTTGCAAGTGGACTTCTTTGTTTGTTTGTTTGTTTTGAGACAGGGTCTCCCTCTGTGGTCCAGGCTGGTCCTGAATTCACTTCAGAGCCTAGGCTGGCTTTGGACTCAGGGCAATCCTCCTGTCTCAGCCACCTGAGTGCCGGGATTACAGGCGTGCGCTACCACACCCAGCTTATGTGGTGTTGGGGAATCGAACTTGGGTACTTAGCGCTTGGCTTAGCGCTTCCTCAAGCGCTTTAACCGCTGAACCATGCCTCCAGCCCCTCCAGTGGACTTCTGTTTCTCTGACTGGGCAGCTTGTTCTGTCTTGGTTGCTTAGACAATTAGCTATCTCACATGGTTTGGTATTTGTCAAATCCTAGACCTTGTGCTAAACTTAGAAGTTGTTTTTTTTTTTTTTTTTTTTTTTTTTTTCCCTACACAAGGTCTCACTCTGTAGCCCAGGCTGGTCCTGACCTCACTATGGAGCCCAGGCTGACCTTGGACTTGACAATCCTACTGCCTCAGCCTCCCAAGTGCTGGGATTAACGTGTGTGCGCCACCACACCCAGCTTTGTGTGGTGCTGGGGAATCTGACCCAGAGCCGTGCGCTGGCTAGGCAAGCACTTTAATCACTGTGCTGTTCCTCCAGCTCCTAATCCCGGAAACTCTCGTCATCATATCTTTAGGAGGTGAAAGCCACGTTGGCTTGGTGCTTGCTCCTCCAGGAGCCGTTCTAGGAACCTAAGCTACAGACGGCAGTAGCAGTTGTCTGACGTGCTGAGGACTAGTGTCTCAGATTGAAGATATTTTTCTCTTTTCTTTCTTTTTATTTGTTAATTGAGCTTTTGGAATATTTGCACATTCCTACTGAGATATCCTGGGAGTAGGACCCATGCGTGAAGGTGAGAGTCTTTCGTGTGTTATGTAGTCCTTATACACCTAGGTTGGAGGTAATTTTCTAAGATATTTTTCATGTGCCTGCTTTATGATTATAGCCCACTACATGATGTCAGCTATGGAATTTTTCAGTGACATCATGTTAGCTCTCAAAAGTTTTAGATTTTGTAACTAGGAATTTCAGCTCTCTGTTGGTCCTGCATTTTTTTTTAACTCTCAGTTTCAGGGAGTGACAATATCCTCACACATCAAGCATTCACTTTAGGCAAAATTCCTCAGCCAGGTTGTGCCCTTGGCTCCAAACAGCAATGGCTCCGGGGATAGGAAGCCTTTGTTTTCAGGTTGCTGCGGGAGGCACTGATTTTGCATGGACTGGAAAAGAACTGTATACAATAAGACATGAGTAGTTGCTAGAGAGGCTCTCCGCTTTCCTCCTGATTGTGTTTCCTCTGTCCCTGTTCTGTTTCTTCATCCTGCTGGCTCCCAGGCCACAGTCTGATGTCTTGTTATGGGTCTACCTCTTCTTTTGTCCTTAACCACAGCATTTTGCTATGAAATTCCCTTCTGTCTTTATTTCCTCACCATGCCCTTTGCTGGGCCTGCCTTTTCCTTTCCACAAGTGGGAAAGGCATAATGGTTAAGGAGAAAGGCCATGGCACTAGGATGCCAGTATCTATCTCTACAGTTGCCTTAGCTGAGAGGAAAACAAAATGTATTAGCCCTGGTAGCAGAGCCAAAGGAAGCATTTGGCTGTGTACCACCAACCCCAGCCCTCACCCCCCGAATTTCCTGTACAACAGGACAGGATGGAGCACTCTCAGTGAGACCGGGAAGATTTCAAGGTCTCTGGAGCAATAAGCCACTAAAGGCTTTGTGAATGTGGTGTCTTACAGTGGGCGGGAATGGGGTGGCGAGCAGGTGCTGCGAAGGCTGGGTGGATGTTGTTGGACAGAGCATCATCTTTAACTTCCCAAAGGGCTGTGACTTTTTTGCTGGCCTTAGACCTGTGAAGAGGCAAGTCAGAAGATAGTCAGAGCATGCTCACGGTGTGCCAGTATCAAATAACAAATGTGTGGACTGGTTTATCCCAGTGGTACATAGATGGTATAATTTTTAATTCCCTGGAGGCTTAGGAGTGCAAGGACAAACCGACTTTTTCACACATTATGCACCATGATGGCGTCCATGGGGTCTAGGCAGAGGTTCTAAGTGACTGGGCTTCCCGGGTGGAAGGAAAGGGGGATTCCAGGGCTAGGGTAGCACAGGAAATGAGCTGCAATTTTTAACTGGGTAGCAACTTATGCAAAGGCAAATTTAAGGAAAATTAGTCAGTCTAATAGTATGTAAATATACTTGGGAGCTGGACAGTAATCTTAGTGCCGGGGACCGTGTCTGCCTTAATTGTGATTGTGTTCAAAGTGCTTGGAACTGTGTAAGGCGTGAGATCGACTCAAATGGGATGACCAAGGCTTGAGTAAACAAAAGAAACATGGGCAGATGTTCAATTAGAGGACAAGACAGGTTCCCTCCGCCAGTGTTGGTGTGAGCTGAGACCAGGGCAGTGAAGGCAAAACCAGGACTTCAGCTGGGAGAATCCACTGTGTAGCAACTAAGTAAGTGTCTGGGAGAAGGGAGGCTGGGAAATGTTGTTTGACTTCCAAAAGAGAAGCTACTTTGAGTTAAATGATGAGATTTGATGCCATTCATAAATGTGTTCACTCACCTCTTCTTTAATTTGTTTAACTGAGAATGCTTGAGGCAGAAGGGAAACTGAAGGGACTGGAGCAGGAAAGACCCCACGATTCAAGGCACATGACTCAAGGATGGTGACATGTGGTGTGGTGTGCGTGGGCTAAGCTGATGGGTTGAGAAGGGGCAGGTTTGCAAAGGCTGAGCTGCAGTCAGTGGGAACTGGAGTCCCAGGACTTCATGGGACACTGAGGGAAGGTGTTTCTGCCTTGTGACGCTTCTAGGAAGTCACTCTCACAGGTCGCTCGGCTCTGTGGACACCTGGTTAAGTGTCTCTTAGTAATCGCAAAATGAATTCTGCCCCATTTTGTTGATTTGTATAAATGTAAAACATAAAGTTTACATTGATCTTGAGTATTTTGTGCACATGCATATCGTGGCAAAGTTACAAATTCTTCCCTTCTCTCTTTTTGACCCTCCCCTACTCCTCTCCAGTTTCTATTATTCCCCACCGTAAGTTCTATGAAACAACTGACCTGGGCTTCTCATATCAGAGAAACCATTAGATATTTCACCTTCTGAATTCAACATATTATTTTGTTCCAGGGCAATGAAGCAGGGCATATTGTGTGGTAAGAGTGTGATTATCTCACAACAGTGACTTGGTCGTAAGCAGTAACGACGTAATTTTACATTCTGTACTCTGCTTTTAGGACTGACATTCCTCATCCACAGGGAAGGGAAGCAGGCAGTAGCTGTGGTGACAAGCTGTGCACCCAGACTGCCTGGGTTTCAGTCCTGACCTTGCTGCTCCCTGGTTGTGTGACCTTGGGAATGGGACTTGATTTCTTTTTGCCTCATATCCTTCATTTTAAAAATGGTAATAATAGTTGTGCCTCCCCTTATTGGGTTTGTAAGAAATACCAGAAGAGAGTTTGTCCTAACTGCTAAGAACAGTGCCTAGCACTTGATAAATATTCAGGAACAATATTTTTACCAGTATCATTTAGTTATCTTAGGCAAAATAGAAACTGGGGTACAACTTGGACATATTATCTTGTGTATGTTTTCATTCCAGACATTTATTCTTGTCTTCTGATCTCTTAATTCATTTAAGTACCCACTACTTCTTTACATATGGTTATTGCTTTTTAGTATGCTCATGATACATATTAACTGTTTATCTTGGGGGACTGATACATACACACATCCTATTTTGATCTTCTGGCTTCTCCTTCCCACCTGTCCTTAAATACATTTCACATCTTCACAAAGTCTACCCCTCTGTTTTCTAAAATATAACTTTGACTTTGCCATTTAAATGACTTATATGTAAGAGAAACCATGAGGCATTTAAGCTTCTGTGCCTGATTTATCTCATTTGACATCATGGTTTCGAGGTGCATTTGTTTTCCTACACCTAACTCAAATCTCCTCTTCTTTATGACAGAATAGTACTCCATTGCGTATACATATTACATTTTCTGTACTTACTCATCTGTTGATGGGTGTATAGGCTGCTTCCCAAATTTAGCTATTATGAGAGGTGCTGCTAAAAACATGGATATGCATGAATGACTGTAATATGATGTCTTCAACTCTTTGAAGTAGCTATTACCTGAGGGAAGAAATATTCCTACAGAGAAGCACAAATAAGTTTTGGGAAGCAAAACCTTATGATAGCATAAGCCAAACCATTTGAGTTTCAAAGCCTAAATGTTGAAAAACTCCTCCAAGGACAGAAAGTTCATTCCAGAAAGAGTTCTCCGGAAGAATGCAGGATGATGAAGGGAGCAGCGTTTCTGACCCAAGAGAGGATAAGTATTTTCCACTCTGGGAGAGAGGAGAGGAACTGACAGATGTATTTACCAGTTGCATCCTAAAGAAAGTGGCCTCGTTCTTGGACCCTGGCAACAGAAAGTTCAGGGTCATCGAGAGTAGAACCTGCAAGTAGATGTTGAAATCCAATAAAATAAATTATATGTGCCTCACTTCCTTAGGGATGGAGGTCTGTGGGAAGTTCAGGAAATAGTAAAACGAAGAGGGATAGATACATTGGCGCATTTTGGCTGAGACTTGTAGAATTTCCCTTTGACAGTGCAAGGAGAACCCAGAGCTGCCTTAAAGAACACGAGAGGACACCAGCTCCCCATACAGCCCAGTGATGAGGATGATTGCCGATTGCCAGGTGCCCAGATGTTTGTAACCAATAATTAGCAGCCCTGACCCACAGCCTGGCATTATGTTGGCCTCCATGCCAGAGACTGGGACAATCCTTGAGTGCTGGTGTGGTGGGAGGCTGAAAGTCAGGGACGAGATGACACTGAAACTAAGCTTCTACCTCTATTGTGGATGGAATGGCAACATGAAATGAAAATGAAGTTTAGTTAAAGAAAAATATAGACAAACTTACATTTCTTATGCACATTTATAAGATACACAAATAAAGAAAATATGTGAAGAAAAGTTACCTTTCTTGCAACTTTATTTAGAATAACGTGTACAAACCAAGTGAAGAGGTCTAAGAGTCAAATGCAGGAAAGAATTCAATGGAACCAACTCTACCCCATCGTGACACAGTGGTTCCTAAGATAACATGTGCTTAAACAGTCTCTTGGCTTGTAAGGAGGCAAAGAATTTCCAGGCACATGGATAAATGGTAATGAGGAAAAAAAATCACACTGAAGTCAGTTCTTTATTATTTTTATCAGTATGATTTTGTGGTACAGAATACCTCCATTCACCTTGGAGAACTGATGCATGTACATATTGCATCCTAGTCACTTTTACTGAAATGTACAATTCACATAAAATTTGCAACTTTTGCAGAACATTACCTTGACGAATCAAGGCAGTCATATACTTCTGAAGAATGTGCTTCCTCTCTTAGTTAACATAAACATGTGGGTAGTTTGGACAGGGGTACTGCCTGGTATTTGTGTTTCCTGTTTTCTGTCATTATTTAAGGCAGCTTATTTCCTTATGATACAATGTCTTTGAAACATTGCTCTTGACAATGCTCCAAATTTCACGAGCCCATTTGGCTATTAGGAAAGAGCCATTCTACCTCGGTTCCCTCCCCACATCCTCAGCTCTCTGTTATCTCCTTCTGCTTATAACCTCTGGCTTTGCTTCCACAAAACCAAACCTTTCTG
This sequence comes from Ctenodactylus gundi, assembly GCA_004027205.1. NCBI lineage: Eukaryota > Metazoa > Chordata > Mammalia > Rodentia > Ctenodactylidae > Ctenodactylus > Ctenodactylus gundi. The sequence goes on from PVKB01000015.1 coordinate 101,750, forward strand.
GTGTGTAAAACTTAACTGCCCCATTCTTCTCCGATATAGCAATTAGATGGAAGCTTCCTTAGCTCTACACGAACCCAATCCTTTTCTGCACTTTGTTTTTTGTCTCCAGGTATTCAGGATGTCCTTCTGTCATCTGTCCACCTACAGCCTGATCTGGGTGATGGCGGCAGTGGTACTGTGCACGGCCCAAGGTAAAGATGCATAATTCCCCTGCCTGGAGTCCAGCTAACACAATGGCTGTGGCATATGCTCTGGCCACTCCCTTCTGTGCTGTGCTGGTTCTATTTGCCTGCATGAATTATTAAACCATATAATTTGCTTGGAAGAGTGTGAGTGGTTTGTTTCGCCCTCCATATTTTTGTTTTTGAGGCAGAACAATAATTTGATATTTGAATCTTTTCCTTAGATGAACCAGACTTAGGAAAAATATCCTCCGTAATTTAAAATATGATGTCATCTTTTTTTTTCACCCACCAAACTGAAAAACTCAAAAATAATAAATCCTTATATTTAGAAGGCCACAAGCCTTAAAATACAGTTTTCCCTCTTTTAACAGAAAAAGAAATATATTAAAAATACTGCTCTGTAGAGGATAAATAGATTCACTTTATCACGTAAAAATTGTATGTGCCACTTACTCATGTGTGAAATTTCCTAGTTCTTCCTGCTCTGGTCTGTGAGAGGCAATTGCTCACTTTTCTGTGGGTCTTTTTTTTTTTTAAATTGCTTCCAATGCAATGCTTTTCAGTAACAATGGAGAGCAGTGCCTGGGGACGGGGGATAGACCGGCTTCCTGCTCATCTACCACCCTGGCTCGCTGCATCTGTAGCCCAGGATTTATCAGCTGATGGGTGGAATCTGAATGACTTTCCCATAAGCAGCAAAGAATTGTAGACTTTCCACTACATAGTTTCATCTATTATCAAGGAAAAAAGAAATCACTCAAGAGTTGGACCCAACTTTAATCTCTTCCACCCTGCATCCTGAAAGCAACTCTTTCTTCAAGTCGCTGATCTGCAAAATCTCAGCCACTTGTCATAGACTGCCTCTGGTCTCTTCCCTTGATTCCAGGAGTACCTGTCACTAATCTCCGTTACCCACCACCCAGCAGGCCTGTGTTGGTCCCTGTGCTCTTCCTTAACCCTGTCATTGAGAAGTTACTCATCTGTGCAACTCTCTTCCTGCTTAGGCCTGCCAACATTGTATCTATGTTTTTTTTCTTATCCTCAGAAAACACACTTTGGTGGATTTTTTTTTTTTTTTGGCCTAAAAGCTACATTTTATGATACTTTTATCTTTGTTAATTCACTCCTATGTTTTGCAGGGAGGAATAAGAGATTTGGAAGGAATTTTTTTATTCAGTTTTCAGTCTCTTGTTTTTTATTGTAATAAATATAGTTGGGATTAATTTTTTCCCTCTAAGGACTTCCCTGGCCATTTCCATAGATTTTACCATATTATTGTTATTGAGTTATAATAATTTATGAACCGTTAAAAAGAATGTATGTATTTCTGATCATGAATAGTTTCAAGATTGGGGTAGCAATCTTTTGCAGCCCATTTCAGTATTACTTTAGGGTGCTTCTTTAATCATTTAAAAAATAATTTTCCCTTTCCAGTGGTTTTGTTTTCCGTTCTTCTTTTCCCCTCCTTTCTAGAAGTCCTATGGGGCTGGCTGTAGAACACCGAAACATCCTCATTTTCTGCTCCACTCCTTTTGTGTCCTTCTCCATCTGTGCTATCCTCTGAAAGACTCTGTGGCTTGTCTTCCTGCTACGAGTTTGATCTTTGGTGGCATCTGTTCTGCTAATTGAGCAATCTATTGAGGTTTTTATATTTCACATTTTCCATGTCTCTGATTTCTGGTATTTTCAAAGAGCATTCAGTGAAGGTGGGTCCTGCATAGTATCATTTGCATGTCAGGCCTTCAAGGTCCTATGAGGTATCATAAGCTTCCTGGAGCACAGTCCTGTGAGCCTTTCTACCCCCTATGCCTACGCTCGCTCCTGCTTTCTGCATGCTTCCACATTCCTCTGTAGGATGTGTGTGTGTGTGTGTGTACCGTAGATAGAGCTACTCTCTCTCTTCTTACTTGAAGTGATCACTTTGCATGTTACCCTTTAACCCTTTCTCGCTCCTTTCTTCTGATTCTTTAAGCATGAGCGAACACACTTGGTGATCCTTCACATTTGTCTGGAAGTTTTCATCTGTTGTTTCATCTCGGCTTACATTTCTTAGTCCCAGAGCCTTTTCCTTCTTCTTACTATGCTCTGCTACTGTACTTTTAAATATTGAGCAAATGTATACAGGTATATAAGTAATTTTTTTTACATTCCTCTAGAGAAATATGCCAGAATTTCTTTGTGTAATGGTATAATTGATAGTAAGTTTATGTTAAAATTTTAAAATACAAATGCTCTTTTATGGTACCATAGTGGAGGTGGTGACCCAGGATGAAAGAAAGCCACTGAACACACCTGTTTCCTTAAGATGTTCGCTACAGTCATCCCAGGAAGCCATGATTGTGACGTGGCAGAAGAAGAGGGCTGTGAGCCCAGAAAACATGGCCACCTACAGCAAGAACCATGGGGTTGTGATCCAGCCCGCCTATAAGGACAGGGTCAACATCACCGAGCTGGGACTTTGGAACTCAACCATCACCTTCTGGAATGCGACAGTGGAGGATGAGGGCTGTTACCTATGTCTCTTCAATACCTTTGGTTCCGGGAAGAGCTCAGGAACAGCCTGCCTTACTCTCTATGGTGAGAATCTCTGTAAATCCATTGGCTCTATTAGAAAATACTGTTTTCAAGGATGTTTAAAACGTGATGATGGTGCCTAGTCTTTCAGTTGCTTAATCATGGAAAGGTTTACTAGAAGATACTTAGTGTTCGTGGTTACTCTATGTGGCTATGGTTACAGGTTTTTTGGAGAGTTAGAGTTCATAGTAGTCACAAAGTTCATTGGCAGGGGAAACTTTTCCTGTGAGCGTTCTGGCTGGCTACAAACTTGAGGAAAGTGATAAGGGCAGCAATAAGCAGTGTCACCATTCAGCAATCACGTGACTCTAGAAGGGTCCCGTCCACTCTCTGTGCTGGGGTTTCTGTGTGTGGAGAGTAGATGTGACCGATATCCTTAGGTCTACGCGCAACCTTGATGTTTTGTATCTAAGGACCAGGTCAGATTAGGCTGGGCTGGAGTTTGTGGTGGGAGTCCTTTTCATTTTGCTTTGAAGTAGCAAAGGCTCTTTGTCAGACGTGATGCCAGCTAGGGATATAACTGGATAATAAGCTTTGTCTTAAAATCTTTCAGTTCCACAATTCCAATGTGCTTAGTTTAATGAGATTTCTTTCCTCTTTACTGACACATAGCTAAAATAAAGAATTAGGAATTAAGAATAAGGATACATTGGAGCACTGGCTGTTTGGTGGTGGTTTTAGTAGGAAGAAGATAAACTTACACAGGACTATTAAGACAAAATATTCTCTTTTTAATATTAAATCTGAGACTATAAGCGTACCAAAAATGTTGAACATAGAAAGAGAGAAGATTCTGCAGGTAAGAACGTAAGTGTACCATGAAATACCAAATGCAGGTTTTCCTCATTTATTTGCCTGTGGTGAGGCCTCTCTGGGAATCTTACATCAGTCTTCCTTGTTAAGGTCTCTTTTTCATTCTTACTTCCCTCCTTCTCTCCCGTCTTTAGTCTTTCTTTCCTTCCTACCTTAGTTTGCTTCTTTTTCTCCTCTTCCTCTTCTTTCTCATCTTTCTTCTACTCACTCTGCCTTTCTCATAATATTTTGTAGCTTTTGTTTGACGACCAGGACTCCTATGAATCTTAGCTAGTGGTTTAGTTACTTTCTCCTTGCTGGGACACAATATGTGACATCTATAACTTAGGGAGGAAAGATGTATTTTAGCTCACAGTTTCAGAAGATCACAGTCCGTTCACAGATAGGAGGCCAGAAGTGGTGGAACAGGGCTGGAGCTGGAGAATCATCTCCTCATGGCATGGCAGAACAGAGCCAGGACCGGGAGGAAGGGCAAAACTAGTATGTACCCCTTCAGGTTAAGCCCTGTGCGCCTGCCGCTTCCAGCCAGGCCCCACCTCCCAATGTACAGGACTCCATGGGTATCCCAACACATCTGAATCCATGAGTCTTTGGGGGGACACTTCAGATCCAAGTCACAGTAGCTAGTAACCTATTCTTTTCCATATTGGCCATTTCTAACACACCTGATAGTTTCCATATAAACCATTATTTGACCTTGATACCCAGTTCTTGGTTTGGACAGAACCACAGTTCTGTAGCTCTGCTCTCTCCAGTCACTGCCATCCCTCCATTTCTTGGACCTATGAACACAGACCTTCACTTAGCATTGGCCTGTGATCCAAACACAGTGGGAACAGTCTACACTGCTTGCTTGGCAGGGATAAACTTTGCATTCTAGCCAAAATGAAATCAGTAGTCAGAGACCTTTTAAAGGGAACAAGCTACAGCTGACCTGAAGATTATATCTGTGGGTCAGAGAGTGAGACATGAGGATAAGGATGACCAGGATATTTGCAGTGTGGGGTGGAATGTGCCGCCTGTCTATGAAACCTCACATCTTCCTGTAAGGATCTTTTCTTTCTCTTTATGATGAGGTTGTAGAACTCAGACAAGGTGCTTAACTGATGGCAGGTCATATCTTTCTTCTTTTTTTCTTTTTTCTTTTTTTTTTTTTGTCGCAGTACAGCCCATAGTATCTCTTCACTACAACTTCTTTGAAGACCAACTAAACATCACTTGCTCTGCTACTGCCCGCCCAGCACCTGTGATCTCCTGGCAGATTGCCGAGTCAGGGATTGAGAATAGTACTGAGAGTCTCCCGCACCCCAATGGGACCACATCTGTCACCAGTATCCTCCGGATCAAAGATTCAAAGAGTCAGGTGGGGAAGGAAGTGACCTGCCAGGTCTTGCACCTGGGGATTGTGACCAATTACAAGAAAACTCTGAGCAAAGGTGAGAAGAGGCTGGCAAAGGGGGCTGTAATTGTACCTATGTTACCCACCTGGAAAGTTGTGAATGTCCTTCAGAGACTTCCAAATTCCTAGCAAATAACCAAAGAGACAAATGGATTATTAATCACTGGAAGAAAAACAGAACCGAGGAATAAATTGTGTTTTACAATAGTCTTTCCTTGATACCACAGGGAATACACTGGAATGATAGATATTTGGCAAACACCCCCTTTTTTGAGGGTCTTGCTGTGTAGTCTGGCCCTACACGCACTATGTTGCCCAGGCTGGCCTCAAACCCATGGCAATCCTCCTGTCTCAACCTCTCAAGGGCTGGATTATAAACCTGTTTATGTCGTGCTGGGGAATTGAACCATGAACCTTGGGCTTGCAAGGCAAGCACGCTAACCACTAGATACACCCCTAGCCCAAATGCGTCCTTATCTGGAGGTTCTCAGCTAAAATATGACATGATCAATTCCGTTATGGAGACAATACTGGCCACTTTGAAGTCAGTGAGCCTTTCTGTGGTCTTTGTGTGACAAAGTCACACTGAGTTACTGTCATTTAGGCCACGTTGGATTTATCAATTACTGGGAAAAAACAATTAATAGCCAACACATAAATTATAAATAAATTGCTACATAATTGAGATGGATTATTTACAGAGATTGAGATCATGAGATTCATGAATTTGTTTTCCTCTCCTCGGGATATTCCAAAAATTTCTTCAATACATGCATCGCTTTAATAGAAAACATGATAAAATACATGTGTTTTACAGGCAGACTTTTCAGTTACCCTGACTCCTCCCATTTACTACTTTGATTTTCAGCCAGTATGATTTCTCTAGGCTCAATCTTCTTAAATTTATGTTAGATCATAATATTATCCATACTTAAATGCATCTGATCTCATCTGATAGCAGAAGCTCAGCAGAGTCATGCTTGGATAATTCACACTTGGATGGGAGATTATAATATGCAATTGTTGGAATATTTTGCAGATTAAATGCAAAGAATTTATATTATGTAATAATAATGTATGAGCACACCATGTCGGCTAGGATTGGTATTATAATGCTATTAAAATCACATGAAATCATCACTATCGACTTCTTGATGTATGTATTTTAGGATAATTTTAACTGATGCCTCATGCTGCCAATTGCTTTATCATTTTTGCCTTTACTGCTTTCTTTTTTGACTCCATTTTTCTTTTTCTCCCTTCAATATCCACAGGTTTTTGGTTTTCAATTCCATTGTTGCTAAGCATTGTTTCCTTGGTAATTCTCCTGGTCTTAATCTCAATCTTGTTATACTGGAAGCGTCACCGGAATCAGGACCGAGGTGAGTAATCACAGGAAGTGCAAAGAATGCATCAAGTCAAGTAATTTTTTTAGGGTCATCTGAATGTACGTAGGGAGATGATATCATTGATTTTTCCGAAATACAGAAATGTTGATGTCTTTTTAAAATGTGTCATGGTCGTTTTCTTGCAAGTGACCATTTCTGTTTTTCCTCTGTTGAGGCAATTTAAATGCTAATTTCTGTCTGAGGCGTGAGTAAAGTTTCATGAGAGGAAATGGGGAGAATCATTACTTGATCAAAATGATGTCATTTAACGGCAAAACCAAAGAAAGGAGTCCGGCCCCCACACAGGATGGTCTCTACTTGTTAATAAGGACAATCTTTTTTCTTTTCACAGCATTCCACAAGCCAGATGCCCACTTAAGAGACCGTGAAATTGTCTAATACGATCACTCATTAAATAACACTTCCCATGTTATGCTCATTTGAGGTCTCAGACACAACTAGCAATAAAGAGGTGATCCACACTTATCGTAACTGTGTCCTTTCACTGCCCCTGCAGGCTGAGAACTCCTCCCTGTGGCTCACAGCCTCTCTCACAGCGTCTTATGTATGTCAGGTGTTCAATAAATGCTTTTGTATTGAATGAATGAATGAATGGAAAGGTAAATACATTTTCAAAAGGATGTTTGCAATTGTCTTTCTTAAGTTTAGTACCTCATCAATCCCAAATATGAAATATTGTGAGATATTAAAGCAAGAGATGCTATAAAACAGAGAGACAGCATTAAATTTTGGGGTTTCTGTAGTGCACAGGTTATTAAATCAAATGCAAAGCTACAGTTATGGTAAATGAAATGGGAATTTCCTAGGGTGAGAGGTTAATATGGGAGTTTCTTCCATCTCAAAGAAGTGAAGGTCAAAAGTCAGGGTAGAAAGAAAATGTTGATTTTCATTATTGTTTTAGATTTTGGTTTTAAAAATCTCCCTTAAATACTACACAATTTTTTAAATTTTTGTTTCATAGACTGTATTTCTCATGTTCTCATGGCACTAGCCTTTTATAAATAATAGATTAATTCTTGTGAATTTACAGTTCTTTTGATTTAGTTCTTGTGAATTAAGCAACAGTTGCTCAGTGTCAGGGCCCTTTCACAAAAGTAGAGAATGAAATCTGTTCAGCTTGAAAGAAGAGTTCACAGATGAAATAATATTATCATGTAGCCTGTAGCACTCACAACCTTTCCACAGAATATCAGTGGCAGAAGTCTGTTTGACGCTATTTTATCCTGACATTTCATTTTTCCAAGTAGGAGAAAATGAAGCCCAGAAGAAGTCACATTTTTTCCCGGAATAATATAATTCCACAAAAGCAGGTTAGAACTAGAATCCTAGTCTCATGACTTCTGCCAGAATGTTCTAGAGTCATTGCTGATTGCCAGGAATACTGGCTAGCAAGGAATTCTTGCTTCTATGATATCCACTTTAATCTACACTCACTGTACTGTTCTTTTGGAAAATGCGAGCCAGAAAGCACAAGGTGTTCTAATTTATATTAAAAGTCCCTCTTAGACAAGGCTTGTAATATAATCTATTGAAGCCCAAGGTAAATAAACACCCACCGCATGTTGAATCTTATAAACACTAGAATTGCCCTTTCTAGATGACATTTTTATAATAAATTTCTCTGAAGGCTCAGTAGCCCATTTTGAATGAGCTGATTTTTGACTGATTTAAAAAATATCCACAATCAGAGAATATGAGTCTAAATACTTCCAACAATAAGGCAGAAAGTTGTGAGAAACAGGGAGAACATCAAGAGTGTCATTACGCTTTTTATTTCTTCAAATAACAAATTGCGATGGCTAATTAACGAGGAATGTGAACAGTTTGATATATTTGCCTTCCATTCTTCCTTCTGTTTACTTTTGTTTCCTTTTTTTCCCACCATCCTTGGAAAACATAGAATTTTTGATTGGGCAGGGAAACATGGTCAGGCACTGCTGACCCCAGGTTCTAAACCTGGTGAGCCAAGAAATAATGACGTGAGCACAAACAAGGAAGGGGAAAGGGGACACTGTGCGTGCGTGTGTGCTTGGGAAGCTCACGCACATCAATAAAGGGGAAAAATGAATTAGTGATTAAATATATCAAACGTGATGAAAAAAAAATCATGTTTGTGGAGCTGCCCTGTAGCCGATAAGAAAAAGAATTTTAAAGTAAGAGCAACTTTTTTTTTTTTTTTTTTTCTTAAATGACCAAACAGAAAGTATTGGAATCACGGTCACTGTGCACTGCCAGCAAAAGTTGAAACAAACGTAGTTTTTCTGGGTGGAGGAGTAAGTCTCATGAGTGGCTCTGTCTTTGCAAAGTAGCTAGCCTGTCTTTATGTTTCTGGCATCTCTAGGTCAGAGCATGAGGCTGGCTTTTGCAACTGCGAAGCCATGGCCTGGGGAAGATGATGGGTGACGGACTAGCAGACCATTGTTGCTCTGCTTCAGCTCCGATGGTATCATCACAGACCTTCCCCTGGAGACCCCCCAGTAAGAACCAATAAACTTTCAAAGAACACGCCCTTTCTTTTCCTTACTCCAGTAGTTTATTACTAAAACAGAAAGTGAGAAATAATTGAAATTTCCTAGGGAAATTTACCACTGTCTCATACTAGTTCTTTCTGTTAAAAACCAGTGATGTCATAAATATGTGCTTTTACCATATGAGATCATGAAAAGTTAAATTTCAAGTTGAGGAAATTGTCTTTTATTTTTCTTTAGTCAACCCCTCACTAATTAGGTCTTGCTTAGAATCAATAAAAATAAATTCACTGCAAAATCAAAAACAAATTCACTGTGGAGGTCATCATAGGCAATGGCCTAATTTTTAGAACTCTTTATTTTTAGTAGCGATTTTCTTTTGTTTTGTTTGATTAATTTAAGACCAGGTTAAAAAACAATAGAAAATTTAAAACACTACAAAATGCATATTTCTTTTTCTCCAAGGGTTATTTCATGTAGAAGTCTATTTTTCAGCCATATGATCTTTATATTTACTTTGATTTCCTTCAATTGACAACAGCCTACCGTGCGATTTTCTCCAGGCACGGTAACAATAGCAGCGTTTGTAGATCACTGCTTCCTGGGGGAAGGCAGGGTGCTATCATCTACCTTAAGCTTCGCACTTTCAGGCAACAGAGGTGCTCCATATACAGTTTGTGACGGTGACATTGGCCACTAGTTGAAAGGACAATACAAAGGATGTATATTCCTGTTTAAGGGGGACACTCACCGGTCTCAAGACTTCGCAATCTCCTACTGAACAACGGGATGCCAGTTTGACTCCCAAATGGCGCGTCCACTCCCTTGGCTTTTTGACCCCGGGGATGGCAGTTTTAGGGAGATTAGCCATCATCATTTATGTCACCTATTATAAAATTAACAAAAATAAAATGAGGATGAGACAATCTTGTAGCTAAAAATTCCTCCAACACCTCTGTTCCCTTTGTATTTTAGCTTGCTGCTGTTAAGGGCTATTACCAGTTGGTTTGTTTGAAAATGCTGTGCACGTTACCAGTGCAATCATACCTGTGCTATGATATTAAACTTGACTCTGAACAGACCCAAGCTTTTCATCTACCTCAGTAGAAGAAGCCAACTTTGTAATTTTTAAATTGAAAAAGTTGAAATTACTTTATGAAAGTACCCAGCATGGCTTAACTATATTATAAGTGTTGTATTAAACTTTTTCCTACTTCTTTAGCAAATTATCACACACTTGCTGGCTTGCCACACAAGTTTATTATCTTACAGTTCTGAAGATCAGAAGCCCAACACAGAAGCTGGAGGGATGGCACAGCTGTTAAAGCTTATGCCTTGCAAGTGCAAGGCCCTGAGTTCGATTCCCCAACATCATATAAAGCCAAGCACGGTGGTGCACTCCTGTCATCCCAGAACTCAGGAGGCTGAGGCAGGAGGATTGTTGTAAGTCCAAGGCCAGTCTGGGCTACATAGTGAGTTCAGGACCAACCTGGTCTACAGAGCGAGACCCTGTCTCAAAAAAAGGAAAAGGAAAAAAGAAGTCCAGTATAAGTCTATGGGGCCAAAAATCAAGCCATCTGCAGGACTGTTTCCTTCTGGAGACTCTAGGGGAGAATCTATTTTTTTTTTTTTTACTCTTTTTGTTCAGCTTCTCAAGATTATCCACATTCCTTTCCCTTTTCTCCCCTGCCATCTGTTAAGCCATCAATGGACAACTGTATCTTTCTTGTATCAATTTTTTTTTTCTGTCTCTGCCTCTCCTTCCTTCTCTCCTTTATAAAACTGCACGTGATTACAGTGGGGTTTCCCTGTATAATGGAACCATTTCAGCTCAGAATTCTTTATTTTATCACATCAAAAAGATCTCCTTTTTCATGTAAGATGTTGCATTTAGGATCCTGGAATCAGCATGTTGACATGTGGGGAGACAATGTGATAGCACCACAGGTGGGAAGTGGGTGTAGAAGTGAGCTGGGTCAAGAGACGGCTCTAAACTGGTCTAGAGCGAATATTCTCATAGCTGTAATTTCATGACCTCAGCTGTGTTCATGGAAGACTTTATCAAAGAACAACATGACCTGGTCGGGCCCCTGAACTGACGACTTTGGCTTTCTCCTGTGTATCCTGTCTCCTTCCAACAAGGCAAGAGTTCATTTTTCATGATTTTTTTTTTTTTTTTGAGACAGGGTCTCGCTCTGTGGTCCAGGCTGGTCCTGAATTCACTTCAGAGCCCAGGCTGGCCTTGGACTCATGGCAATCCTCCTGTCTCAGCCTCCCGAGTGCTGGGATTACAGGCGTGCACCACCACGTCCAGCTTATGTGGTGTTGGGGAATCGAACTTGGGTACTTAGCGCTTGGCTTAGCACTTGCTCAAGCGCTTTAACTGCTGAGCCATTCCTCCAGCCCTTTTCATGATTTTTTTTTAAAAAGATACTTTCTCTTTCATGTCTACAATGCAAGAGCATTACTTCTGCTTTTTTTTTCTTTTACTGGTCACCACTAACTGTAAAATTACAAAAACCAGTTTCTTTGGCTGGAATTTCAGTTCTTGCATTTTTCTCTCCTTTCCATCCATATCCCCCTCACAGAGGCAAGTCATTCTGACCTTTTTAAAATTATCTTAGTCATATAGATAAGTTCACTGAACTCATTATGCCTATCTCGTGATATTTGTAATGTTGATTTCTTTCTTTGAAGCTATGTTTGAATAGCCTTTAGGGTTTAGGGGAATTTGAGCAGGAGGATGAGAGGAGCACTTACATAACCAAACTCAGTGCAAGTCAGGGTAGAATGAGGAAAGTTACTCTAGGGTGTGTGTGAATGGGCTTCCAGGAAGCCATTGCCAAGGATGTCTGGCTGAAGGTGGCTGTGGATCCAAAGCTGCCCTCAGCTGCACAGCAACTCTGACTCTAGGATTTTCTGTCCAGCTCCTCCTAGCCTTATCATGATGTAGCTGTTTCCTCTTTGCTTCCTTGAATAATTTCTTCTGCCTTTATTTTATGTATCTTAAATGTATTTCTCATAGATTCTGTTTCCTTATAACAAAGGTTCCTAGATAACCCAATCAAAAAGTATTCCTAGATCATGTAAAAACATAGTCCGATTTTAGGAATGAATAGCTTCTTTGGTGGGGTAGCTGTTAGGAGGAGACAGAAACTTTATAGGAAGGAAAAACCTGTTTTGAACCAGAAGCAAAATTAAGCATCAGTCACTCAAAATAAGGCTTCAGATTTATTTTTTTAAATGAAAAGCAGTATTTCCTAATGCTTTTTAAGAAAATTCTGCTATTTCTGATATTGTTAAATCATGAAAAAATTTGTAAGTTCTGTGATTGCTAACTGACAATCCAAAATGAAAAGTTGTATTGCTCAAGGGCAAAAATGCTTAGATTTCCAAGGAGAAAACTTTAGAGGGGGAATATGATTGAAAATGAAAGGCAGAAATATGGGGTGTTCCTGAATTTTTAAGGGTGTATTTGTGGAACAAAATGACATGACTTTGTAGAAGAAATCAGTATATGTAATCTTTACGGCAATCTGTGACGATGACGTTGTTATTATTTCTATCTTGCAAGTCAGGAAACCAAGGCTCACGTGTTAGTAATATTGATTAGCATTCTGTAGATATTTATTAGTAAGCTTTCTGTAATTAGCTAATTGTAATTAGCATGGGTTATGACCAATGACACAGGACATTGCCACTCTTAATGAAGATTCCAGGCCACTGGGACAGGGGAGCCACAAGTCAACTAACAAACAAGACCAATGTTAAAACATGAGACTGTACCTACAGGGAAATGACGCCATATATATATATATATATATATATATATATATATATATATGTCATACAATAAAAGAATAACTTGAAGGTTATTTACTTGCAACTTGCTAGGGAAGACTTCTCTAAGTTGGTGATGATGTTTAATCAGAAACTCTCCAAAAAGTGAATAAGCCTGCCATAGAGGAGAGAAGGGAGGAGGGGCTTCTAGCAATAGAATTAAAAATTTGGAAGCTATAAGTGGAAAAATCATTAATGTTTGAAAATATTGTTGCATAAAGTATGATCTAAGCATGGCTGCCCACCCAAAATCCTGTTTCTTACTAGTCTAAAGTGAAATAAGTGTAGTTGAAAGTAAATAGTTAGTATGATAACTACTTGGCAGAGTACATTTATGTCTATTGGCTCTATTTTAATGGTAGTTTTATATGTCTGTTATGTACTATTTCATTTCTCTAATAATTGTATAACTTTTAAAAGGTACTAAGTCACTTTAGAGGGCAAATAGTATTTCCACAGACTAATGAGAGCTTATGTTAGGAGCATTGTCTTATTTTAGAATTAAATATGTAGAATCTTGCAGTTTCTGGTAAGGAATAACCGAACACTGCACAGAGAGTGAAAGCTAGGCCCAACACAGAGTTCTAGGCCTTTTATTTCATTGTCCATGAGCCTTGTAAGAGGAGCCTAGTTTGTGTGCCAGAAAGTTAATAGCCCTTGAAAAGACATCTCTAACCAGATTGTGACCATTTCCAACTGATATCCAGCAAATTAGTATCCACAAGAAATAAAGGTCAAGATACCACCAATGAAATATGTTTAGATTATCTGGTGTTCTCCAGCTGCTCCTTTACTTGTAGTCCTAACTGGTTCTCCAAACCATTACTTCCAGGGCTAATTTATGTTATATTAAAGAGTCATAGTCTACTCATATTGGCTCAGGAATATCTACATATTTATTTTTTTCTATGAAATATGTTCAAGGAGATTTTTGAGTTTCTTAATCATTTGATCATTTATCTTAAAATATACTAACATAGAAAGTATATTCCACACCTTCACCTAAAGTATGAAAAATTGGACCGGAAAATTTGTCATATAGCCTTAAAAATTGATGTCATTTCCAAGGGAAAGAAAATAAGCAACATGAGAAATGAAAAAAGAAAAAAAGAAAATACAGAAATGTTAATATATCATTCTTTGTTTTATTCAGAACCCTAAAGATGTCTCACAGAACCTTGAAAGTTTTTTCCTGGTCTACTTGAATTTGATGTGAGAGGAAGGCACGTGGAAAGGGACCATTCTGCCATGGATCTAAGAGTATACATAGGGAGAGAGCAAATGCGGTAGGGATTCTACGACTTTTCACTGCCACCCCGACTCTCCAGTGTTTGAGTTTCAACAGGAAGTTACTTTAGCTGTCAAGTCTGTTGTAGGACTTGATTTTGTAAAGCAATGCAGTGTTGCGCTGTTGAAGAGGCCCCGTATGAGTATTAGGAGCGCTGAGCTCACGGACTGGGGGCGCTCCGTATAGTGGAAATCTTGTAGTTGTGACTTGACCTCCATGGGCTTGCACGGCCTCACTCAGAACATAACGGAATCAAACCAGATAATTTACCACAAAGAGTGAAGAATCGATATAATTCCAGGAAAAAAAAAATGGAAAGAGAGAAATGAAGTATAGTAGGGTCCAAAGACTTTTTCTGAGACTACCTGTTGTGCTACTGTTGATACTATGTCCCCTGTTTGGTTCTTAGGTCCACGAGAATGTTTTCCCCACAGTTTGGTCCGCTCGCTGCTCACTATGGGGCTAATCTTTGGCCTTCTAAGTTCTTGGTTTCCTTGTCATTCTTATGTGCTTCTCTAAGGAAAGAGGACAAGATGTGTTGTGAAGTAATATTGGCAAACTTACCTATTTAACTTATTTTTAAAGCGCCATAAATACTAGTCTCAGACAGTAGCTCACATTTGAAAGGATGCATGCTTCCCCAGTCCATTTGCCTCATTATGTGACCTTGCTGCTGTTTAAGGTCATTCTGAATTCAGCCTAGTGTAGTGAAAATCTACTATGAAAACAGATATTTAGGAGATGTATAGCAGCCAGCCAGCTTTTGGGTTTTGTGCCTCCCAGCTTCTTTTTCCGTGAGTAAACATTCCACAAAAGATGAGGAGGCAAGCATGAATAGTATACATTCCCTTTGTCACGGAAACATTATCTAATGAGTGGAACAGTATTAATTTGTAAAGAATCGTAAAACCATATTAGGTTTTTTAGTATCTCTTGCTTTGTCTGTGTTTATTCACTGACCTAAGAATTAAAATGTATGTTTGTTTTTACTGTTAAATTGGATATTTATATGTTTAGTAAGCTCCTCCTGGGTTATTTAATTCTGTATGATTTCTTATATTTGTATTAAAATACTGAACAATTAAAAATATCAACTCTGAACGTGTGATATATACTGTATCCTCTTGGAAAATGTGGAAATGAACAATAATTTTTGTATTTCTCTGTGTGAAACCCTCTTCTCTCTGTCCCGAGTCCCTGCCCTCCAACCTCCAGCAAGAGACTCAGCTGATATTTGTGACCACTCACAAAATCCCAAATCAGAGGTCCCCATATGCCCACAGGGAGTGTCTTGCATTTGAAGCCTGTGTTCTTATGACCTGATCTCATCACTTTAGCATATGTGATTTTTTTGGTTCTCCTTTCAAATACCCCCCTTTTTTGAGACAGAATCTTGCTCTGTAGTCCACTCTGATCCGGAACTCACTATGGAGCCAGGCTGGCCTTGAACTCACAGACTTCCTCCTGCCTCAGCCTCCTGAGTGCTGGTATGAAAGGCATTCTGTACCACACCCGGCTTACGTGGTGCTGGGGAATGGAACTCAGGGCCTTGTGCTTGCTTTAACCATTGTCCATTGTTCCTCCAGCCCCCAACTTTTGCAACTTGATTAGTTCATACATTTAGTGGAAAGAAATCACTACTCTTGTGTTTTGCTCTGTTTCTAGTATCTCCGTTGAACTGGTACAGGATCAAGCGTGACAACTGAATGCAGCAATTTTTAAACATTTTGATCTTAGACTTCAGGTTTGCATATAAGAATACTATTGAGGACCCCAAGGAATTTTTCTTGTAAAATGAGCCCTGTCTGTCAGTACATATAATATTTGAAATGAAAACTCATACATTTTAAAAACAAAAACTTACAAGCCAACACCCTCAGGCTGTGAGCACATAACCAACGTCATCTATCATACGGCATCTGGAAAACTCCACAGCACGCTTGAGAAAGAGTGAGAGCAAAAGCAGCAAGCCACGTTTGGGCTGCACTGGGACTACTGTTCCCATTCCAAGAAGTCCCTGAAATGGTCTTGCAGGCAATACAAAACCTGCTGGACTAACATGGGCAAAGAACTTAATGAACCTTTCTCAAAAGAACTCCTTTCTAGACTTTAATCATCACTTTATTTAGGCTTCCTGGAAGCTCTTCTCCAAAGTTCAGAGGACTCAGGGGCCCGCTAGCGAGGAGCAGCAGCCTTGCCTTCTGTCCTGTGACCCCTGCTTAGCTGGGGAGGGGGGCTTCTTACCGGCCCTCATCTCATCCTGAGCTTTTCATTCCCAGTGATTTTTTTTTCTTGTATTTGTGAATTAGAAAGAAGATAACTTAGGTTTTGCATGTTTAAACAAAGCTAGGACAGATTGCAATCTGAGTCACTTAGAACAGTTCAGCTATGCATTTCACAAAATTTCAGAAAAATTCCAGAATGATGAGGATGATGGTAAAACTGCTCAGAGACAAGGAAGCAAAAGTCTTCTGTGCTTAACTAAAACTGAAACTGGAGGTGGCTTTCATTTTTTTCTTAGTGGGTATTCATTCATTACTGGCAAGATGACAACAATTCACAAGCGGAGGTTCAAAGACAACAGAATCTGTCTTATTACTAGATTATCACTTCACTTAACACAGCTCTCTTGAACCAACTAACTTTCTTCTATGGTCACTGCTAACTTACCAAGAAAAGGATTCCCTTTCTCAAATCTTTTCAAATTATTTTCTTACAACTATAATGTTTTTTGTCTTTTAAAAAAATTAGCGTTAGTCTCCCTCCCCCATTTGCATAGGCTAATTACCTAGCACAAAATCACAGCAATGACACAGCCTAGGCAAGAAAATCTTTGCACAACGTCATATCATTTGAGCCTGGAGAGTTGGGGGAACGTCTACAATCTCATTTTTGTGGGTGTGGAAAATGAGTTCCCAAACTTCTCAGTGACTTTTCTTTAGGTAGAACTGTAAATATTTGACAGGGCTAAAGCTCCAGTTCAGCATTCCTGGCACCTTGCCCACCAGGAGACGCCTCTCACATCCTGTTTGTCTGTGTGCGCTCTTTGCTTTATTAATATGCGCAGAATTCAACCCCTATGTCCTGCTGCTCTCTCATCACACGTAGGCCATTGCAATAACTTTTTAATTATTCTTGCTTTTTCTTTCTCCTCTTTTGAGTCTATTTATTAATAATTTCAACACACTTAATTATTCCATAATATATCAATTCAAATTGCAGCACTCCTTAAGATAAAATTTCCAAGTACTTCCTGATTTGGGTATACCGACATCTTGACAAGGAGCCAAAGGCTTTATATGGGCCATGAAGGGGCTCTTGATACTGTTCTGGTCTTTTACTTCTTACTTTTTATGTTTAAACTTTTTTTTATGATGCTAGGGATTGAATCCACAGCATCACACAGCACTATGTCATGGATCTACATGGCCATCCTTTCCTGCCATTCTGAAATCAACTTTTCCTGCTCTTTCTCTTAATCACTGCCTTTCCTTATTCTTCTGTCAATATTCCAGGGCCTTGGATGTAGGCCTATTTGCTCTATTCCCTTGACAAACTCTTCTTAACTCTCTGTTTCATTTTCTTCTACTGTCCCACCATTGTCTAATATTCTATATGCCTTACTTTTTTCTTTTTTGCTTATAATCAGCCTTCTTCCCCTAATGTGAAGCTTCATGGGATAGGGGAAGGTTCTCGTTGGTAAGTTTCTGTGTGTACATGTGTGTGACTTGGGACTGAACCCAGGATTTCCTCCCTTCACTCCCGCTGCCAGTCCCACCTCTTCTTTGGAAGTGGACTTAGCGCTGTGAAGGAAGTGAGAGCCTGGCAGTGGGAGCTGTCATCTGGCTGAGCAGAGAAAACCCACTGGGTTTTGCTACAGAAGAGGCAGAGACATGACTGTACCACCCAGGATGCATAAAGTCCTGGCTATGTGGGATTGGCTTTCCCAGGAAAATTCAGCCATCTTACTCTGAAATAGGACCATTTGTGACTTCTGAGATGCAGAGAGCCTACACATGACTTGATGTAGCTGGAAAACTGGCACCCCTGGTTGTTCCCTTCAGATGTATGCGAATAGAGCTAATAACATCTGTCGGTGGGAAAATGTGGTCAGAACTGAGAGGTTCCAGAGAATTCAGTGTATATTTTGATGCCTCTAATCTGACTCATATTCATCTAGATAGTGGAACACTCAATCAAAAAATATACCAAAATACCTCACAGAACTCTGTACGTATGTACAATCTTTATGTGTGAATTTTTTTCAAATAAAAAGTTCAAATCCAAAAAAGTTGTATTTTTGGGTAACTTTCATTTTCCAGACCAAAGCCTCCCCCCAGAAAACCATGGAAGCCCACCTGGCACCAGGTCACACCTTCCAGACTCCGCATGACTTTGGATCCCGTGCAGGTGTTTGGCTCTGCTTCTGGCAACGTCTTTAACGCTTATTTGCATTGGTTTCTGTGGCCTTCTGAGAAATTGTGTCAACTTGTTTCACCTGGGAAACATCCAGGGGATAGCTTTCAGGCCTGTGTTATTTACTTGGGGGCCAGGGCGTGGGGCAGGGGCACCTAACGGGGAGTTTGAATTGTGACAAGGAGGGAAGAAGATACATTGCCAGAAAGACTCGGGCTTGCGCCTGGCTTGCTGGGGTAACAGATCTGCAGATCTCAGTAGTAGATCCACATCCGTCTCCGGTCTTCACCTTGTTTTCTTGGATAACCATTCACAGCAGGCTGGCACTGGCTGTCTTGGACTGGCATCCTTCTGGCACCAGCCTGACCAGCTGCTGGACCCTCCAGTTCTTCTGTGTGCACAAGGCTGATCTGGAGTATCTCTCTCTTCAAACTTGTAAGCCCTCCCTTTATCTCTATAAATTCTATTAACTGCCTCTCTTAGAACCCTCACAAATACAGTTTCCTTTTTTACAAATCAAGTATGATATCATATGTCTTCTTTTAAAAATCAGGTTTTAATTAAATGCCCTTAAGTAACTTATTGATTAAGATGCCAGATGACTCTGAGTTAAATAACAGGCAGCACTAAAATTTTAGTGACCAATAAAACAAAACAAAACAAAACAAAAAAACACAGCAGAGCAGGCTCATGTGTGCTGTCAGGGCGATAGGACTGGCCCACCAGTGCTGGTAACACCAACTCCAAAGTTATCCTAGAATGTCCTTCCCCTTTCCATTTGTCACAGGGCCTTTCTGAGAGGTCACAGCAGATCAAAGGTGGCTCAGACATGGTTGGAGCCACTTGGGGAAGGGAAGAAGTTGTCTACTTTATCTTGGAAATAATTGTAATTTGGAAACTCTTTAGAAAGAGACACTGTATTTCTTGAGAGAACTCTAAGCCTATAAAGTTGACAGTGTATTGGGTTTGATCACATCCTATTCCCTAAGTATGGTCAGAAGCCACCTGAATAAACAAAGGTTATTAACAATGTAAGACCTACTGTCTCAGGAATCATCTGACACCAGCCTGTGGGCAGACTTTCTAGTGTATACCAAGGAGCATAGGCCCTGTGAATCTCT
Source organism: Ctenodactylus gundi (assembly GCA_004027205.1). NCBI lineage: Eukaryota > Metazoa > Chordata > Mammalia > Rodentia > Ctenodactylidae > Ctenodactylus > Ctenodactylus gundi. The sequence goes on from PVKB01000015.1 coordinate 121,263, forward strand.
ATAGAAGAGATTAGATCAACAAGGTTAATAGGGAGTATTAGAAGTGATCCCTTTTCTAGATCTCAGGTCTAAGAAGATAAAATGATGTACTGAGGTCACACATGTCACAGAGAAAACAAGGCCACAATAATTCCCAAAGTCTTAAATTCATGGACTGACAGTCTGATTTTGGGCCCTGGTGTAGCTAAGAAATCATTTCCTAAGTTTATATATAGTGTCAGAATCATAGCCCACAGGAACCCCAAACTTTCCTAAACCGCTTCCTTTTGTGTGAAGTTCCCATGGTTGTTTTTTGACTTAGCTCGAGCGTCTTTGGCAGTGAAAAGGTATGCTTTTCACTGATTAATATGTTCAGTTCTGACACGCCATTTAATTTTGGAAAGTATCTTTTCTGATGTGTGAATTTTTCTTGGCTAGAATTAGTTTGATTTTTTCAACAATAGAGTCCCCCTACCCATGCCTGTGATCTTAAAGAGAAAGACAGAAATCATAAGGGTATGCACCTGTATGCTTGGCTGAGGAGAAGTGTCCAGAGATATTAGATTAACAAGCACACACTCACCCCTCACTCATGAAGTGACTTCTAAAATCAGACAGGAGTGAATTTTCATTCACTCCCATCCAGTTTTAAAAGCTAAACATAACAGAGAAAAATATTTCAACAGGGGTAAAATAAAAAAGAGAGAGAAAGAAAACAAATGGCTTCCCAAGGCCGGGGCCCATCTTGGCTTGATTTATTAAAGAGATTAATTACAGATACTGATCATGTCTGGTGAAGTTTGCAGCTTCAGTTTTATGCTTAATAAATCTCTCATAAGTTTCAGAACTTCTCATTGTTAGAAGGTAATGTGACATTTCCCTTTATTGCAAATGTATGTTCTTGCCAGATGTGTTTAAAATAATCAAAAAAGTGGCACGTGTCTGGGAAGGAGTAGCCTTTACTGAACTATCCCTCCGTCGGTGCCTTGCTGGATTGGGGTCTTGCGACCGTCACAAATAAAACCCTGCCCTGAGAAATTTAACAATAATAGGCAAAACTACTTCCATATATTTAGAAATAACTTGTAGAAATTTTTGAAATAATACCATAAGTGGGAAATAAAATTGATAAACACAGACTATCTCTTACATATTATCTTTTGCTTGGGACATGAAGTGTTTAGATTTTGGGTTTTGGAATATTTAGAACCATATGAGAAGACATATGCTGGGTTTTTATTTTTTTAAATACCTCAGGAAACGCTTTCAAACATTGCTAGTGTATTTTACTAAGACATACTGCTGTTGTCAAAATACTTTAAACTGTTCAGCCCTAGAGGGATTAAAAAATACTAGAAAGACTTATTTTCCTGAAGAAGTTGATGCCTCCTTTCTGTCTTATTCTAATTACATAAATGACTAATTTTTCCTTCTTGTCTTGACTACTATGGCTCAATTAAATTGTATTTCTGATCATAAAATCAATTTGTGCTCATTATTTAAAAAGTGAAGAAAAGAAGTACAAAAGGATGAGAACGGGAAGTATAAAAAAATGAACCCACTGTCTCATGCAGATCATGCCACTTTCAACATTTTTTATAAAAACAAAACCCAACAATTAGTGAAATCACATTTAGAATTATGCTTGATGTGAAAGTGTTGAAAATTGGTTCCAGTTTTCCCAACTTACAGCTTTTTAATGCCTCAGGTCACTTTTGGGAAAAGAAAAGGCAAACAAAAGTTAAACCTTCAACTGGTGATGACGGGAAACAAGTCTTGCAAAGTCCAGGTTTCTTTACAGAGTACTCACCCAGCAGCTATGGGAGTACGAGGACTTATGAGATGAGTCACTGGTCATGCCTAGAAAACTGCAAAGCGCTGTGCTGTAGCCCACATATATTGAGGGTTTGCTCTTTTACCAGGTATAGTGCAGATTGCTGTTCTCAAACACACTGACAGACACCATTATTTCATTCTTTAAAAACACACCAGAGGCTTGGAAGAGACAAAAAAAAAAAAAAACTTGCAAAACTGTACATTTCCAGTAAAGAATTTTGATGTGTTAGAAATTTTTGATGCCTTTTGGTAAAAAAAAAAAAAATCTTGAGAATTTCTGTAGGAAGTAACACCTAAGTCCCAGCTGTTGTTATTTAACAATCTACTGTGCTATTATGCGAGGTAATTGGAGAGTCGATTGGAGCTACATTTTGGGGTTATTTAGCTCTGTAAAACTATCATTTCTCTACCAGAAGAATCAAATAGAATTAAGTAGCAATGCCACTTAACTGACATATTCAAGAAGTATTTCACTGATGGTCAGTGAAGAAGAGTGCACAAAGAGAATTAACTCTTGGGAACTGAAGAAGGACGGGATGGGGAAAAAGAGAACCACTACTCTCCTGGGGTCGGGGCAGGGGGTTAACACTACTGCCTTAACCATGTGGTTGGACACTCACTTGGCCAACTTTTTTTTGAGACCTGATCATTACCAAGATTTTCTGTTTGGCTCTAGTGATGTAAAGTAAGATCTGTGCTCTAGAGATGCGTGGGGGAAATCATCAAATAAACCAGACGGCGGTGGAGCACAGCCTGACAAGTGCTGCATGCAGCCAGCCTGCCATGTAGGGGAGCACGCAGACGGAGCGGATGTGGGACACCAGGCGAGGCTGAGAGAGGAAGCACGAGGCTGAGGGAGAGACAAGGCACAGACGAAGGGCGGTGCACCTGTGGGAGGGTTGGGCTGAGGTCACACTCCAGAGCACCGTTCGGCCCAATGGAGTTTCCTTTGCATCTTGACCCTGAGACTAAAAAGGTGTGAGAATTAATATTAGGTAAATTTTAGTTGGCCAATATTTCCCTCAATCAGATAATTGATTTTTTAGATTCAGAGTTACTCTAAAGGTAGGGATACTTCATCACTAGGTTTTCATTCTGGCCAGTGCCAGCTGATGTCGAATTAATGATAAGGGATTCTTTTTGTTTCATTAATGTTACATGGCAAAAAGGGAACAGAGGAATCGAATGGTGTTTTCAGTCTGTTAATTTTGTCCATATCGAGCAGCACCTGGACACATATTAGATAATAGTAAAATCACTGTCTTAGTTACTTTTGGTTGCTGGGACAGAATACCGGACATCCACAATTTAAGGAAGGAAAGACTTGTTTTTAGCTTACAGTTTCAGAAGGTCTCAGTCCATTTATGTTCAGAGATGGAGGATAGCTCTTCTCCACGTCACAGATGGAAGCCAGGTCTTGGAGGAAGGGGCGGAGCTACCCTTCCAGGTACTATCCCAGTGACGCAGCCCTTCTGGGCCAAGCCCCAGAGCAGCACATGGATATTTTACAACATCTAAATACATGAGGCTTTTAGGGCACACGCCATATCCTAACCATAATAACCACTGAACCAAAAGCTTCAGAATGAATCATGTCAGACCTGTGACAACTAAACTAGATTATTAGTTTGATTGGTGTGAGAGTTGGCTAGGAGATTAGTAAAGCCCACTTCTGGTGGTGCCTGTGGGGATCCTGGGGATGACCTCTTGAGGACTACATCTGCTTCCAGGGCCTTTTCTCTTTGGTGCTCATTCCACTTTGCTCTGCTTTTTGGTCACACAAGGTGAGCAACTCTACTCCATCACAACCTTCTGCCATGATTCATCTGCCTTGGAGCAACTGACCAGGGATTAAACCTCTGAAACCTTGAGCCAAATCAAACCTGTCTTTAAGCTGTGACTGTCAGGTACAGTGATGAAAAGCTGATGAATACAGACCTCTATGTTTACACATGGAGAACTGGAATTAGGTCACAATTATGCACGCAGATGATGATGCAACTTTGTCTTGAAGGTCTTCACAGGTTACTGCACTCAGAGCTGATTAGAAAAAGAAGGAAAAGTCTTATGCTAGTATCACCAGAGAGAACATTGTTTTTCATAGATTACCAAATTAGATTATATTTCTCTGGTCCTTATTCAGCATAAGTGGCTGAGGGAGATGAAGAAACAACAGGACCACATGTACTGAAAGACTGATTATGTGTCCACAAAATTTAAGTATATTTTTAGGGTTGATATCTTCAGCCCCTTCTCAAATCTCAGCTCCCATATACCAATTATACTTGATAATATAATGATTTGGGGAACTTTCTATTCTGGTTGGGTGAATCACATCATGAAATTATGGTTTTAAGTAAAGATTTACTTGGTATCCTAGTGATCAAGTATTTAGAATTGGCCAGGGCACAACCGCAAGCCAAGAGTTGTTTCTCAAAAAGAAATTGTTTTCCTTTCTCCTTTTTTCTTTTTCCTTCACTTTTTGCAAACGGGCATGAGTGATTAAAATAAACTGGGTGGAGAGTGGCGCTCAGCAGTTAAAGTGCTTGTCTAGCAAGAATAAGGCCCTGAGTTTGATGTCCCAGCGCCACATAAGCTGGGTGTGGTATTGCACACCTACGATTCCAGCGCTTGGAAGGCTGAGGCAGAAAGATTGCTGTGTGTTCTAGGTCAGCCTGGGATACGTGAGTTTGAAACCAGGCTGAATTAGAGTGATACCCTGTTCTCAAAAACAAACAAAACAAAACACCTAAAGGAGTTTACATTGAAATTTTTCTTTTGGGACTTGCCACCGGTCCCTTTACCCCCCTAACCTGTTCTAGACAAGTTGAGCACTGTTGCATTCCATGCCTGCCTGTTATTTTTGAGATCCTTAGATCCCTGTTTCTTCTTGCGTCTTCTCTCTCCCTACACATATTTAATCTCCTACACCATGATCTTCAGCTTTTAGCATTTTGGAAAATAAAAATAGATTAACGTTATTTTCCCCTGCCTCTTCCTGAGCTGGGAAAGGTCACCACCTATTATAATGTGTAGAAATAAAAAGGGAGAAAATAGAAGCTAACATATTGTAATATTATTTAGTTCCATTCCATTTCTGTAGTATTATTTAATCCAACATATTGTAGTATTATTTAGTTCCATTCTTGGTCTTCAGTAATGTCAATCATTTTTCTTAATGTGAATAAGAGATAATTTAATAGCTAACTTCCTATACTAAAAGGGCAATTTTACAGAAAAGGAGATACACATGTTTTCTGCAGAGGTTACATTGAATTTGAATGGCGATCTTTGAAATAGGTCTACATACAAACCTTCAGAATCTATGGAGATGGGTTTATTGGTAGAGTGGGTGTCTGTCAATGTAATTTAAGGTAAGAACCTTGAGATGACACCACCTTGGATTATGTGGGCATATGCCAAATCCAGTGAAAAGTGTCCTTAATGGACACACAGTGGAGTGGAAAAGGCAATATGAACATGAAGCAGAGACGGAAGCAATGTGGCTATAAACTAAAAAACGTCTAGAGACACCAAAACCTGGGAGAAACAAGGAGCATAGTTTTCTAAGATGTGGAATACAGCCCTGCTAACTCCTTGCTTCTGAACTACTAATCTCCAGAAATCTGAGAGAATAAATATCTGTTGTTTTTGACCAAATTTGTGGCAGGCCTGAAAAAAACCCCCAAAGGTTCAGAGAGCTGATCAAAGCCAACAGGGGGACACTCAGGTGACAGGCTCTCTAATAGTTGGAGCTGCTCAAGTGTGGGAGTTATAAACAGTTGGCTCCACACGCCGGAACGGTGGCTCCATGCTTCTGTCATTAGGAGAAAATGCATTGCACGGAACAGGAAGTTGATCGAGACTTTTCTGCTCTTGTTTTCTTTTTATCAGAATTACGTATCTTTGACAATAGTTTTCTGAAATAACTGCTCAGAAATTCTCAGATTTTATTCACATTTTTGCCCGCTATTCTTTAACTAAGAATAATACAGCTCTGTCCAAACAGGAAGACTAGTTTCCAAAGAATGAGAAAGTCCCTGTTGGCCGACCATGCCTGGAAATAGTTGGAAATACCAGACTGAGCTTTGTATCTGTGTGGCCTTCTCCCTGTGGTGGATTTATCCAACGCCTTCTCTGAAGGAATGATGTTTCCTACAGGCAAATAGAGAAGTTATCTTATTGTTACTAATAAACCATCCTTTGGACCACTCTTCCACTTGGGGGCAAAACCACTTACATAATTTAATTTGACATTAAAGATGGTAAACAATTTTCCTTGCCTTTCAGAGTACAAAGAGGATGTTTTTGATCCAATAAGATTATCTTACTTAGCAACTGTTGGGAAGCTACAGTTGGATCATAACCTGAGCACAGATATAGGCAGGGGACAACTTCATGATCCTCTTGAAATTGTGAGCTAATTTAAACTTTCTAGAGAATTCCAGTGACCTTCAGATCACTACGTTCAATGAGTGTATATTTTTACATAAAAAGTTTTTGAGGGAAGGTCTTGCTCTATAGTCTGCTAGGCAGGAGTTTTAGCCATGCCTCCAGTCCTCAACGAATATTTTTAACTCTTCTCTTCATATTTCATACTAGAATCTTTTTTTTCTGAAATTCCTTTTCCATTTGTCTTCAATGATACTTAATGCTCTCAATTTTTTTTCCTGATATTTCTAGCGCATTCTCTTGTGCTTAACCTTTATATTTTTTAATTCTTGAAAGCTTGGCTATAAGCCCTCTCATTTCACATTCTATATTTTTTCTCTTTCTAGTCTCATTCATACTCATACTTTTGATTAATATCTATACATATTCATATTCACAACCCCAGCACTACTACTTCTAACCCAGACCACCCTTCGAAACTCCAGATACATGTGTCCAATGGGCTATCAAACATCCCCACTGGGTGACCTACATTTAACTCAAATTGAACAGGTCCAAAGGCAATCTTTCAATCTTTCCTAGTTCTCTAACTAGTCATCCTCCATTTAGAAGTTGGGTGGACAAACTTAACAATTCACTTGCCATAAGTCCTTATATCCAATCAATCAAAGTCTTATTACTGTTACATTTCTTAATATAAAATATAGATCTCTTCATCTCCACTGATACTATTTTTATTCTAGACTTTGTCATCAATTCTTCAGAATAGTACCAAACCATCCTTTCCAATGTGATCACATAATTTTTCTAAATGTTATTTTCTTGATTTATATCTGCCAGTGCTTCTAGAATGTAATCTAAGACCTGTGACAAAAATAGCATGGCTTTTAACTAGTTCCTCTTACAATATCTCCTTGAACTTATTTTTTACTTTGATCAGTTGTTAATGCCATAAACATTTTCTAAGGCACCGCAAAATCTCAGGCACAAGTGCCTATTGTATTTGCTTAATGATATTTGGCCAGGGAACTCTAAGGATCTTGGTAAAGTTTGCTTACCTGTCAGAGAATCAGCCCATAGTCACCCAGGAAAACTGAGACAATGTGATTTTCTTTATGTATGTCCATAGGATGTACTGGGCATATTCCTGTTGACAAAGAAAGTATGAAAGGAAGCAAGCAGAAATACACAAAGCCCAGACATGGAAAAGCAGGTGTCTCCTCTCCAACGTATCATTTAGGTTTACGATGTACGGAAATAGACCACACCTCTTCTGTGAAAAGCAGGGGAGAGACTGGGACCACCACCCGAGTCTGTCTCCTTAAATTTCTTCAACCTGCCTCTTCCTTTCTTGCCTCAGGGCCTTAACACTCTCACATGTGTTTGAAGAGTTTTTACCACTTCAGCCGCACCATTCCATTTCTACTGATTCTTCACCTCTTTCCTAAAAACCTGCTAGAATTATCCTCGGGACAATTTCACACGTGTTCACATCTCCTCATCAGGTCCCACACATCCTCGCCTTGTACAGTACTTCAACAAAGTGAATAATTAACTATATGATTTGCAATTAAAGTTTGAATGTTCTTCTCATAACCTCATTGAGAACAAGAAGGGATATTTTAGGAGTTTTTTGTGTGTGGTGGTGGTGGGGCCAGGGGGTTGAGACAGGGTTTCTCATGCTTTGTAGCCCAGGTTGGCTCAAAAGCACTGCAATCCTTCTGTTTCAACCTTGGGAGTGCCAGAATTACTGACAAGTAGCACCGCACCTGGCCTAATCGCTTAATATTGTGTCAGTGGCACCGTTGGAACATAGTGCTTTGCGCAGTTAGGTACTCAGTAAATATTTACCAAATATAAGATTGAATGCCTACATCTGAGAAAAGAATCTATAACTAACACTAAAATCTCAAATGGGTTGATAGTCCTTTGGCAAGATGAGAACCACTGCCTGAAAATGAAACAACCACGAACCAAAAATCTGAGGGGATAGAAGTCCCACACTTTGGGGAAACCAGGGTCCAAATTGAATACTTAAGTGGTGGCCTGAGATCTAATATATAACACAAGAATATTCAAAGCCCTGTTGAAGCTTTGGTAGGAAGAATTTGGCCACAGAAAGCAAACTTCTTTTACTTCATATTTTTGCCTCTCGCCGGTTGCTTTTTGAGCCATTTGGCAGAAATACTTCAATATCAATCCCTGTTGGGTCTAAGCTCTTTGTATTAACTCATTTAATCTTCTCAAATTTATTTAAGCACTGTTCGTATTCCGACTTTATAAATAAAGAAAGTGAGTCTCAGAGAGTTCAGTCACTAAACAAAAGCCATACAATTGATGGGTTGAAGGTAAAATTTGAACTACTTCTCATCTAGGGTTTGGTTTACCCATCATGGAACTGGTTCCCAAGCCAAGAAAAAGTGGAAACCTGGAAGAATTCTTTCAGACAAATGCTGTGAAATAGAATATTCCACAACGAATCTACATTTTAAAACCCCACACTGAGTTTTAAGAGAGAAGCGGAAGTTTAAGTATTATTCAGAGATAGGGAAGACAGGAGGTATGGTACAGTCAGCCCTCTACTGTGCGCTGCAAGTGTGATCCTGGATGTGAGTTTTGGCTTTCCCATTGGCTGGCCACCTGCAGTTCTTCACTCTTTTTCGCATCTTAACCATGAATAAGAGTGTAACTAAAATAAAAATTCATAGAGTTAAGGCTGTAGGAATTTGTTATTTTATCTTTACTTATTACACAAGAAACAGAAATATATTTGCTGGTAACCATCAATCAAAGCATGCAAATATGGAACATATCTACCAGCACAGAAAGTTTTCCTGGATGAGGCAAATGCAGACATCTTTCTGGCAATCCATCAGCTCCATCTTGTGCCTTTCTTTCTACTGTTGTTCTGGACTCCTATGCCTGACGTTGTTGCTCACCTGACCAGGACTTTCTTGTCAAAAGTGAAGGTCCTAATCCTTTCCAAATAAGTACACTGAATAAAGGCACACTATATTCATTTGTTGGGTGTAACCAGAATCGTTCTTCCCTTTTCTTGAAAAAGCAACCACTACCTTCCTCTGAGGAACTGTCCTTCCTCTACTCCTTGTAGTTACACAACAGGTACTTTTTAAAAAAAAATAGGATAGGGCAGTATTCTTACTATTGTTCTATTATATTCTTTTAGGGTGGAAAATTAGACACATCAAAGAGACCACAGCCTAAGCAGGACACTCCAGAGATGGTCACCTTGGCTCCGCTGTCGCTGGGACAAGAACGCTGTTTCCCAATATACGGACTTACTTATTTGGCCTCCCTCTGTGCAGAATTCTGGCTTCTATTTTTTGCCTGGTATTCCTCCGCCCACTCACACTTACATCCAGACTGTACTTTGTGTCCTAGGTCTCTCAGACGTTGTGGAGGAGGACGTAGACCCTTAAGCACCTTCCAAAGCATCTTAGAAATGCTGAGAATCCACTTCATTGCCAAAAGATTGAGAACGCCAAAGTTTTGGAGTCAGAAGAATATGCAGCAGACCGTCAACTTTGGCTACTATTTTAGCAAATTTAAAATATTTCTTGGCGTTTTTCAGGCCTAAGTTCCTTACGTAGGGGAAAGGGTGATGCAATGTGCTATCACTCTTGCATGGTAGCTTTCAAATCAGCTGGAATTAAGTTGAGACAGAAGGGAGCGGTCTGAAGGCAAGGAAGCAAATGAGCAAGGCCGGTTGGAGGACTCTGAGCATTAGGTGGATCCTGGCCACAGAATCTACTGGAAGGAACATACAGCCGAAGCATTGTAGGTTTACAAGAAAACTGAAAGGCCAAAGAAGCCCAGGGCACAACTACAGGTGCTTGGCTGAGAGATTAGACCGAGAGCTGGGCTCCTGGAGTGACACGTGATGGATTTACTTGCGACACCTATTTTGGTGCCTAATCCTGAGCTGGGCACCAGCCCTAAATAAATGTTGGTGTCCTCTGACCCATATTCACACCCTGAGGCATGACTCTATTTTCTGTTAGTGAACATTACATCTCTAGATGCAAGTTCTCTGCGTGTAGAGCCCCACACTGAAAGAAATGCAAGAACCTGGCAGCTGCCAGACATCAACATAGTATTTGGAGAAGATAATGCTTTAGTTACCATGACATAACCAGGTTGGCTTCACTTTCTTCAAAGACGTCATGCCTCTCCCATTCAATTGACTTACCTGGTTCTTCCAGTAACTCAAGAACCAGCTGCTTAAAATAACATCTCCTCATAACTTGTGCAAGACAGAGACTGCTTATAGCCTCTTACTGTGTTCCCCCTTCCAAACAAAATCATCCGGGTCCTGACTTACAACCAAGTCAGACTATACAGTTGGACTAATATTACAGGTATTACACGCGGGAAGTTTTTAAAGGGTTTGTTAACAATGACAGGAATCACATGTGCTTTTTGACTTTGTGATTTTTTGGCACGCATGTTCTTCACACACAAAGATCCTTGGCTGTCTGTGAATGTTTGACAAGGCTTTCCTTAGTGTCTTACTCTGGTGAAATGTACACATTTCTAATGGCAGACTGGTAAATGCTGGTCCTCAACTTTTGCTGCCTCCAGTCCCTCCAAATTCAGTGCATGTAGCTTTCTTTAAGAAACAAGGAGTTTGCAAGTGTGTAGAGAGAGAGAGGAGGAGAGAGGGAGAAAGAATAGTTCTTCTTTCTGTGGGCCCCTGGGCAGCCTGCCTCTGCTGAGAAAATCTGCTTCTGTGCCCCTCGTCACCTTCCTTTCACCCCTCCATCCAGCCCCCTTTTCTATATGATTTGCCAAAAAGAAGCCTCGTGGGATACAAGTTTCTAAATGAAAAAGAAAAGACATCAAATTTATTATTCATCTAAAATGGTAGCCTTTCCCAAACTCTACTAAGAAGGTGAAAGTATTTAAAAATAATAAAAAGTCCTTTCTTAGCTTCCCCCTTTTTTGTGGTTCTTTCCATATTCACTCTAGAGACTCACAGGCTTTTATTTTCTTCATTTTATAATGTTTCTAGGAGGCTAAGAACTATTTTTCCGGTACCAAGCCCATAAGAGAAATTTACGAAGCACTGGTTTACTTTATGCCAATCAAGGAGAAACTGAGTTTATACTCTGAGTCACACTAACTTTGCTTTTCTAGAATATCCTGGAAAAGCATGATTAGCCCAGGAGGGACCAAATATTGGTGCCGGCAGTTACTAGCAGATATGTTTTATTTGGCACACAAATATGTTTGATTTCTTGCAAAAGCATGAGTTACCCAATTCTGTGAAAAAAAAAAAACCCTGAGATTTTTCCCATTCTTGTCAGATGTCCAGCTCATGCCCACGCTCACAGCTTTCTTTAGACTGTCCCTGACTCTTAGCTCACCACAGGGCCCGCCATGTCTTGTCGTCTCACCCACTGGGTGAGCTTCAGCTATTTGAGCTGCTTGCCTGTTCCCTCATGGCACTTGAATTGAAACGGCTGATTAACATAAAGTTGATTAACATAGATCTGTATTTCAAGTGTTCCCTCCTCAAGGAGGTGTCCTCGAGACCTACTATCTCCTTTTGGGGCACCACTAACATCTACCTGTCCACTCTCTTTCCCAGAGCACTGCAGCATCCAGACTGCTTTACACGTTTTCTGTAACCTCAGCACAGTGAAAATACTGAGGGTGCTGGCAGGCTGTTGAGGTCTCCTCCAGCTCAGGATAGGCTACTCCTGCTAAATCTAGTGGAAATTTCCTTTGGAGGACAGATTTTGAGGCTGGAGCCATACAGTGGGACCATTCCATACAAACAAAACATTTTTCCTAACATCCCAGAAAGAAAATAGATGACATAGGTTGAATTCCAGAGAAAAGAGGGAAAGTTCTGTTAGTCTAAACCAAATTCTGTGTGTGGCTCTAAGAAGCAAACACTGGGGACTGAAAGTGTCTCTTCATAGGACACGTTCTCTGCTCATATGACTCTTAATCCCCCACAGGAACAGGTTGCATGGCCTCCCCTCTGGAAAGACATTTTGGAATTTTCCAGGTTCAGATCTCACAGCACGTCCACAGATTTGTTTTTTAATACTTTATTTGTAATAGGTATGCCTTACTTTTTCGGTGGCCTGTGGGACGGAGTCTCTACCCTTGTCTAGTTTTTATCCTCAGTAGCTGTCAGAGTTAGGCACACAGAAAGTGTTGAACAAAATGTTTGTAGAACAGAAGTACTCCAAATTTGGGGTCATGAAATGAACTTGAATTGTTTCCACTTAAAGCCAAAGAGAACTTGGAAATTGCCACAATATATAACACAATTGGGACGTGTTGATTCGTGAAATGGTCACAAATACATACTCTGAGTCATGATGTGATATATCTTTCTTTCTCTGGGCTATATGAAAGTACAAAAAACTGAGTTAGACTTGGATTATGGTCCCTTATAGTCTACGCCTTCCTAGAGGAAAATTTCAAGCAGTACACATAGATCCTTGTGCGGTTGGGTTCTTACATAAATGCAATCACTTTTGATCAATGTATACTGGATGACTGAGAGCTATGGAAAGTCTATCCTCTTCTTCAGCAGCTGATGTGGTTTGTCCCCTAAAGTTTCATGCATTAGATGTTTGGCCTCTACTATGAAGAGCTGGAGTGGGAGAATACCTAAGAAGTGAAGCCTAGTAGAAGTAAGTAGGTCATACATGCTCTGCCACATAAGCGGATTGATGCTGCCTCCTGAAACCAGGTTATCCCAGAACAAAGTAACTCACATGCTTGGTCCTTATGTACAGAGTTCCCTCCCTTTCCACTTTGCCATTAGGTTGTGATGTACCCAGGAAGGCCCTTGCCAAAATATGGGTGTCAAGCTTTCTGGATCTTCCAGCTGCCAAAATTGTGAGCCAACAAGCCACTTGTCTTTATACAGTATTCAGCTTTGAGTATTTTGTTGTAGCATCATAAAGTGGATGAAGCCAGGGAACTGGTACCCAGGAGTGGAGTTATTTTTCTGTGGAGATAGTATAACGATGGCTTTGGAAGTGGATAACTACTACAGGTTGGAGGAGTAGGCTAGAAAAGTCCCATATTGTTGTAAATAGAGCATCATGAGTGATTTTGGTTAAGGATCAGAACACAAGTGGACAAGGGAGGAGATAGAAGTTGAAATTGGTTATTGACCAGAACGATGGTAGAAATGTGCATCATAAGGGACCAGCTGATGAGGTCCCAGATGGAGATGAAGGGAACCATATTGGAAGTCAGAGTAAATGCCACCCAGGTTCACGTGACTGCATTGTGCCCATGTCCTGGGGCTCTATGGAAGTCTAAATTGAAAATGCTAATGTAAGGTGTCTGGCATGAGGCATTTCTACACAAAATATAGAAGGGACTAAGTGAGTGCTTTTAACCTCTTATACTGAGATGTAAGAGGAAAAAGATTATAGATAGTATTTATAATTTAAAAAGAAAAACTAATTAAAAATGGGTGGAAGAAGAGAGAGAGAAAAAAATTGGAAATTCTAGCCTGGCCAGAAAAATGGCCAGGAAAAAATGTGGAAGGGTGAGGCCCATAAATTGCTGGGAAAAAGGTTCGCGTGGGTAAACAGAAGCCAGGGCTGTGCGTCAGAACAACGGGGGAAGCACCAAGGGGACAGAGATCGGCAGAGCCTTTGCCATCACAGGCCCAGAGGCCCCCGACGTAGAATGGTTTCAGGAATTGGACCGGGGGTCATTTCCATGGGTTCCCTGACCAAGGTCACCTCAGGACACAGCTTCCTTATTTCCAGTGAAAGATGGCTCATGATGTCACTGTGAAGGGAGCAAGCACACAGCCCGCAAGAGTCATGCAGTGGTAGCGTCTTCCTCAGAGATTTCACAGAGAAGCCTGGGGAGCAAGGTAGGAGCTGGGGATGGAGTCGGGTGGACCCAGAGAGCCCAGATGAGCTAGGATCTCATGGAGCTGTTGGAGTACTGCTGCAGCCAGGAACCCAGAACGCACGCCTGCTCCTGAGCTATGTCCCCAGCTCCCCATCTGGGTAGTTGTTTTTTAAGCTGCCAAATTGATCAGGCTGTGCCTGAGCTCTCAAGCCTCCTGCCTCAGGCTCTCAAGTGTTGGGATTGCAGGCGTGTGCCCGCCTCCCAACCGTAATCTTTAATAAGGCTCTAGACCCCTTTCCCTGACCCAGGTTCTCGCCAATTCCCAACCCCCCCGAGTCCTCACACTTCTGTTTACAGGTTGCACCGCCTGATTATGCCACCCCTCCGAGGACAGAGGTCCCTGTGGCAACATGCAGACACTTTGCTCAGCGATTTGGGATGAAGCTGGAGGGTGTTTCATCTTTGTTCTCACCACCACTACTCTGCAGCTTTCTCTCCTAGTATCAGGAAAAGGCCCTTCTGTGAACCTCAGATAGACAGACGATTCAATGGCTCTCTCTCTGCCATATATATATATATATATATATATATATATATATATATATATATATATCAATTCTAAATTCTATAGCACATTAGAGCCATGGAGTTTGGGGACTCAATGACCATGCATGCCTCCCTCTCTCATTTTTCAGATATTCATTCCTTTCCTAGGAGTCCATTGTCTCTGTCTTTACCCTGTTACCTATGTTGGAGCCATTTTATGCCATTATTTTTGTGAATTTCATAAAAGAGACACCATCTATAGTCAGTCTTCTGTGTTGGTCCATTTCACTGAGCATTGTTGAATCAAGGTGGCCCCTTTTTTTGTTCAAAAGTTTTATATTCATCTTTCTTTATGGCTGCATGCTATTCCATTGTGTATAGGTACTACCTCCTTTTATAACCATTCACCTATTGATGGACAGGTAGGTTGTTTCCAGGATTTGGCTATCATAAATTGTGCTGCTACAAACATGGATATTCATGCGTCTTTTTTGAGTGTTAACTTTATTTCTTCTGGGAACATGCCCAGTAAAGCAGAAACAGGATCAAATGGGATTTCTATTCTTAGCTTTCTAAGGAATCTCCAGACTGCTTTCCATAATGGTTGTACCAGATTGCACTCCCACCAGCAGCGGAATAGAGTTCCCTGTTTTTTTTTTAACACCCTCTCCAACAATTGTTGTTTTTATAGTTCTTGATGCGGGCCATTCTCACTGGAGTGAGGTGAAGCCTCAGTGACGTATTTATTTGCATTTCTCTGATGGCCAGAGTTGGAGAACACTTTTTCATGTGTTTGTTGAACATTTGTACTTCTTCTGAGAAGTTTCTCTTCGTTTCAGCTGCCCCCTTCTTGATGGGGTCATTTGCTTCAGGGGCTTTTATTTTTATGGGGTCTTTGTATATTCTAGACTCTTATTATATAGCCCATCCCCAGATTATTGTGTCTCATTGTTTGAAGATTTTAATTATTAGTTAATTATAAGCCCCCAAATTACCTCTACCATGATGACTGGTTATACCAGATTATCCGGGAATGATCCGTTACATTGCCTAGCTACTTTCACCTCTGCTTAGCAACATCCAATTCTGCTTCAATCATCCAACCTCACGCCCTTAATTGCACCCTAACGGAAACGGCTGCCCCATTCAGGCCTCCGGTTCAGCTTTCCACTTTCAAAAGATAACTTCCCTTTTCCCTGCTTACTTCCTCACATATTCTTTCTCTATTGTTCTCTATCACAGTTCCATAGAATGTCACCTGATTTGAATGTGTTTATAGAAGTAATGTCATATATGTGATCATTGTGCTCTACTCAATTAAATCGAAGCCTGAGACTGTGCCAAAAAGATGATGAAAATGAATATAGTTTTTGTGCTAATTCTATGCAAATATAACAAGTTTAGAAGTTATTACTCCACTTATATGGGCTCGGATGTTTAAAGAGAGCTAGAACAATGAAACACGACTTTAAAGAAAACTTTTGGATTTGCTCATTTGTGTATGTAATCCATTTTTCATAGTTGGGATGATCTTATTAAATTCATGAGTTTAAGTTGAAGATGTTTAAATATTTAGGAGAACCACAGGTACATGTGTGCAAATTTTATTAGCTTTATTATAATTATTTATGCATTTGGGAAGATTTATTATTAGGATTTCTATGTTCTGTTTTTTTGGTGTTTAAGGTTTTTGAGAAAACCTGTTACATTGATATTGTGACTGTAGCTGGAAGTATTTACAGGAATTTACAAGTATCTGCAGAATTTAAAAGTAGGTATGTAGCATATATTTAAATATTTACAAGAAAATCAAATTACCAGTTGTCAACAATCATTGAATTTCATACGTTTTTAAACATAAAATAATTTAAGTTTGTGCATAATATCTGAAAGTGTATGGTTTATATACATTTTGGGAAATGTACATAAAATCATAAGACTATAACAATTATGTTATAGTATAATTTATATAAGTATGTACAAATTATGTCTGATTTCAACCAAAAATGCTTAGATATGTAAGATTTACAAGATTAATTTTAGATTTATAAGGTTTGTTTAATTTTTTCAGTTGTATTTAAAAGCTTAAGGAAAACAAGTTCTCTTACTTACAACTGTAATACATGGGTGTCAGGGATAACACAAGCTACTGTAAGTATTGTTTTCTGCACACAAAAGCCTCTATGACACAGAGAAAAAAAAAGCCAGATTGATGTCAGCATGGGACAGATCCAAAAAAAAAAAAAAAAAAAAAAAAAAATCCTGGCCAAAGTGATGTCAAATCTGGAGAGGATAAATGAGTCTGAAAGAGTGAGGCAGAAAAGGGATATACTGAATAGGGGAGTGGGATGACAGCAGGTAGGGGATGTAAGGACTTCAGCCCAGGATCAGGAAGGGCACAACAGGACTCCGCAGGGATGTAGATATCCCAACTCATTAGCTGGAAATGTAAGAAAGAGGCGGTTAAAAAACTCTGCCAGTCTCAGAGTGTAGTTGCCCAACACACACACACACACACACACACACACTCGGCATGGTAAGAATGGTCCTAGTTGGCTTCTCCCAGACCTCTTTTCCCTGAAGAGGCTACAGTGAGTGGGCAGTGCTTCTTGGGAAACAAACAAGGCTCTTGTGTGTTTATTCGTTGCCAGAGCGTGGTGCGGGCTATGAGGCGCAGGAAAAATAATAGCAAGATTGTTTCCCTGTCCTCAGCGCTTTATCTCTGATCTAACATGCCCATTTCCTGTCAGGCACAGCCCTGCTTTCTCTTTGTCCTCTCCTCCTCCCGTCCACTGGGTGTCTGTCTGACCTGAGGTCAGCACGACAAGAGGGAAGGAAAAGCATATAAGGAGGAAACATATGGGGGGGGGGGGCGGTCAAGGGCAACCAGATGGACTCTGCCCACCACTGAGAGCTCCCAGGCTCCAGGGCTCCCTTTCTCTCGCTACCATAGGTGTCTCTTGTCCCCACTTCAGGGCCTTGCCACTAATTGTCTCCTCTACCTCAGATCGAACCTTACCTGTCTTGTTCATCTCTGCATATGCCATGCCCCAAAAGAGTATTGCTATGCAAAAGCCATTCTGAGAACCTGAGTGGAGATCATGAAATACAAAACTGAGGAAAAAAATATCTTATTTATCTGGTTAGTTGGTTGAGACGGCATGGGATTTTATAGTCCAAGTTGGTACTGAACTCACTATGTAGCCGAGGTTGTCCTCAAACTCTCAACAATCCTCCTGAATCAGTCGCCTGAACGCTGGGATTACAGGCATATGCCCTCATGCCCAGCTTCTGTGGTGCCGGGGAATTGAACCCAGGGCCTTCCACTCGCTAGCGAGTGCTGTAACTGCTGAGCTATGCCTCCAGCTCTAAAGGAGAAAATATTTATTTTGGCTCCTGGTTTCAGAGATTCCAGCCTGTGGTTGGCTGGATCCAAGGCATAAGGAGTATGGTGGAGGAAATCTGTTCCCCTAGTGGCCACCAGGAAGCACAGAGAAAAAGAGCCCAAGAAAAGACATGTCTTTCAAAACCACGTAATTCCTACCTTCTAACAGATTATCAGCTCTGAATTCAGCAATGGAACTCTCTACTGACTAGTTAGCATTTCTATGATTTAATCACCTTAAAAAGTTCCATCTCTGGACACATCAGCCTTTTGGGGAACTTTTTTCTCATCCTAACTTTCACATTCCTTCAATGGCCCCTGTGGCCTTCTCAGCTTTGTTCAGTCCTGGGCAGAGGAAATCCCCACCTCCAGGCAACGCCACACTTAAGTCCTGCTTTTAACCAGGAAAAGGGTATGTGGTGGGCCTGTACAAAAAGAAAGAAAGAAAGAAAGAAAGAAAGAAAGAAAGAAAGAAAGAAAGAAAGAAAGAAAAGGAACTGGCAGCGTACTGTGAAGTTTACAATGCAAAGTTTTCCAAAGGCACAGACAGACTCTCTGTACTTTGTCCTTTTTCCTCATGTTCAATATCATATGTCCTGTCCAACCCACAAAATAACCAATCAGAAGGAAGAAGTATCAGGACAGCATATTAGAATCTTGGACTGATGCCGAGTCTTTTATTACTAGATTTCTGAATTCAGGTAACCCGCTGATCTTCTCTGTATATACCTGTTTTCTTATATGTTAAATGAGCTTAAAAGTCTTTATGGATTAAATGAGTTAAAGATGATATTGGCTCACAATTATTTTCAGTAAGTAACAAGGAAAGCAAGGCAACAATTATAAACATTTAATAAACAAAGTTCCTGAAGAAGGGCATGTTCCATCTGTGTCAATTACATTGTCGTTTTGACACATTATTATGCAATATAAAATTAAGGATAGTTTATGGATTAGTGGATTCAAAACTGTTCCAGGTAAGTTTTTGTAGAGGCATTTGGATTCTGCAAGTGTTTAATTCTATTGTTTTACTAGATTTAATTTTTTTCAGACGAGGCTTTCATTTTCTATTTTAGGTGTATAACAGAATCAGACCAGAAGTATAGAAATTTCCCACATCTGCCCCCCACTGCAACACACATAAAGTTCCCCTTTACCCATGTTGCCTGCAAGAGTGACACGTTGATCAATGATTTCTACTCAGTTTATACTATCCATCAAGGTTCACTTGATGTTGTATATTCTATGCATTTGGTCAAATGTGCAATGATGTTTATGTTCTACTGTAGTCACATAAAGAATAGTTTCACCACCCTAAAGGTCCTCTGCCTATTCTATGTTGGTTCAATCTCTCCCTCTTCCTAACCATTGACAACCCTGTGGCCTTTTTCCTGTCTTCACACTTTTGTCTTTTCCAGACTGTCGTATAATGGATGTTAAGGTTTGGATATGTGTTGAAAGCTTGGTCCTCAAAGTGACAGTGTTGAGAGGTGGGGTGGAAATTTTAATAGGCGAAGCTTAGACAAGGTAATTAGGTTATTGAGAGCAGTACCCTCAGAATGACTTGACGTGATTCTTGTGGGACTTCTGTCAGTTCTTACAAGGGGTCACTATAAAAGAGCAAAGCTGGCCCCACTCTTGTCTCTTTCTGGCTTCCAGTTTCACTGTGTGATGCCTCCCACCCTCATTTGTTCCCGCCATTGTGATGCCATCTGCCGTGTGGGTCTCACCAGAACAAAGCCAGTGCCAGCACGGTACCCTGAACTTCCAAACATACCCAGATTGGCCTAGTTTACTTTCTAGTAAGATTTAAGGTTCCTCTTCATCTTTTCATGGCTTGATAGCTTCATTTTTCCTTAGTGATAAATAATACTGCACTGTCTGAACACACCACAGTTTACTTGTTCATTCAACTAGTGAAGTATGTCTGGGCTGCTTCCGTGGTTGGACAATTATTAACAACGTCTATAAACATTAGTGTGCAGGTTTTTGGGTGAACAAAAATGTTGAAGTTGTTTGGGTAAATACCAAGGATTGAGATGTTTCTATTACACAGAAAGAGCATGTTTGGTTTTGTCAAAACCACTGAGCTTTCTTTTAGCGTGGCTGTAACCCCTCGCGTTCCCACGTGCACTAAGACATTCTCTTGTCTCACATCCTTGTCATTAATTGGTGTTGTCAGGGTTTCAAATTTTATCATTCTAGTTGGTATGCAACAGCATGACCTCATTGTATTGATTCGTATTTTTCTGATAACCTGCTGCTGATGGTATTTGCATGTTTTTACTTGCCATTATGTATGCTTCTTTTTCAGCCGCCTGTTCAAATCTTTTGTCTTTTTAAAAATTAAGACCATTTGTTTTATTGTTGAGTCACAAGAGTTTTAAAAGTCTATTTTGAATATATTCTGTCAGAAATCTATTTTGTAGACATTTTCTTCCAAACTGGTTTATCTTCCTGTTTGATTGTAGCCTTCATATAACAGAAGCTTCCTTTTTATTTTTACCATTTTTATTAATATACTTATGCCATACACAATGCTTACAAGAATTTAAGTATTTTTTGCACTTACATATCACATCAACATTATGATCCCTTCCCCTCCCCATTTTTGGCCCTCCCACACTCTCCCTGTCTCCCCATAACTCCCACTGTCACATCCATTTGGTGCTATAGTATGCCTGGGTTCTGAAATCCCCAAATCAGAGAAACCCCACGATATTTAACACATTTAATCTTCTGCACCTGACTCACTTTGCCACTCAAATCACCACTTATTAGCTCAGCTTCCCACCTCTAGAATGGGCTGCAGTGACCGTATCTTGAGGCCTCTTCTCTGAGTCCAGCAGAGCCCTTTATTGGGGATATTTGCCAAAAGTTTTTTTTTCCGTATCTTACTACATCTTTGTTGAGATTCTTTAACATGGCTTCACCCACCAATCGACATAAGAAAAGATCTATAACAATGAAATTCATAAGGTAATCTATTTTTGCTTTGTTACACTTTCTCTTTAGATGTTTCCTTTCCTCCACATTTTTTGGTGCTACTTGTCTCTCTGCTTCTCTCACAGATTCCTTCAAGTATTTTCTGCAGTGCTGGGCTAGTGGCTGTAAATTTCTTCAGAGATTCTTGTTCATGAAAACTTGCGTTTCTTTAAGAATCTTGTTTGAGCTGATTGTTTGACTGCTTTATTTGCTTTTTACTTCCTTCCCTGTGAGTTCCACAATTTCGGGGCCCATGACACTAGTTCCTGGGGTCTCAGGCATCTCTGCGGGTATCGTGTTACTCTGAATTCTTCCTGTATTTTTATTGTTGAAGGACTTCACTTTAAAGGTCTAGCTGAGAGGTTTTTTTGAATGAGTATGAGGGTGTGTGTGTGGGGTGGAGCCTCAATTCCTCTGAGTTCTATGTTGGGAGTAGGCTGTGAGGGAGGACCTAACAATCTGAGGGTCTCCGAGGTGCCCTGTTCACCCCTGATCCCCTTCAGCAAAGCCCTCCTTCCTGTCTTGGCTTCCCCCCCCCCCCCCCCCCCCCCCCCCCCCCCCCCCCCCCCCCCCCCCCCCCCCCCCCCCCCCCCCCCCCCCCCCCCCCCCCCGTTAAGGGTGCTCTCACTACCACCTGAGCTGCTCAGGAGGTCAGTGGCCTTTCTCTCTGAAATTGCCTCTTATGCCAGAAGAAACATACGACTCCTCAGGAGTGGCCCTGCCTGGTGCCAGCCTAGCCCAGGCTCCGCCGTGGGCCCCCGAAGCGAGAGCAAGTTCTTTGATTTTTTCATCAGAATTCTGCAGTTTTTCCACACATGAAAATGGTATTTTAAAATTTTAATCCGATTTGTTTCTTGCTGGATTATAGGAAAGTGATTATTTTTGTATGTTAACCTATTGAAGCGCAGACCAAGATCCTCAGCAGGTGAAAAGACACAGTGAGTCTTGTTGAAGAAAGCATTGAGAGTGCAGAGCAGGGAATCTGCCCTCTTTGTTCCCTGACTTGTTTTCTTGCTTGTTCTAGATCAACAACTCTGTATATGCTAAGTGGCTGTGTTTAATCACCATGCTCCAACTCATTTCTTGTGGCTCTGTTCATCCACAGGTTCTCAGGACACTCCACATTAACCTTGTGTAGTCACTTATATGTTCCAGTTTTTTTTTAATTTGTCAATTCTATCATATTTTCTGCACAGAAAGTTATATTGTCTGCTTTAAAACACAACATTATTTCTTCCTTCTCAATTTGTATACTTTTCATTTCTTTTTCTTCCTTTATTGCATTATCTAGGACTAATGTGTGATATTGAATAGGAGTGGTGAGTGAGGACCTACTTGCCTTACTCTTGATCTTAGTGGGAAATCGTCTAGTTTATTACAATAAACTGCAATATTTGCTGAATTTTACTTTTAGTTTTTTACGTACTTGGTGGACAGTGAGCTTCTTAGGAGTTCCCACAAATAGTGTTAGCAGTTCCATGCGCTGCGACTAACTCAATTTCCAAATTCCGATCAAAGTATATAATTCTCTGATGTACAATTCAGAGCGAGATCACTTAAGCTGGCTTAAAGTTAAGACAGGGTGACTTACTCAGTGTAGTTGTCACTATCAGAGCCAATGACTGACATCAGCAGATTCAACTGGCTGTGTAGCTTCTTCCACAATTGTGTCAGTGCCTTGAGTCTTAATGTTCTTCCCCCCTATTTTATTAATATATAAATGTAATACATAGTATTTTCAATGAATTTGGGTGTTTCGTACATCTATGTATCATATCGACTTTACAATCCCTTCCTATTTTCTACCCTCCCAACCCATCCCTGTCCCTTCCTCCTGGCTCCGGCTATCACTTCATATGGTTCCAAAGAATGTCTGTGTTCTGGGTTTTCCAAGTCTGAGAAACCATACAGTGTTTAACATATTAATCTTCTGCACCTAAGTCATTTCACTCAAGTCACCACTCTACCTCAGCTTCCTATTCCTCTAATGGGTTCACAATAGTTAGATCTTGATATCTCTTCTCTGAATCCAACCAATCCCTTTATTTGGATATTCACCAAAGGTTTTTTTTTCCATATTTTCCTTTATCTTTGTTGTTATTGTTAAACCTGGCCTAACCACCAGTTCACATTAGAAAATAACTATAAGTATATAGGTTAAAAGACTAGTTAATTTGGGAAAGAAAAAAATACATAAAATTCAATTGCTTTAGCTGAGTACTGGAAGGTGCATATCTGTACATTCACAAGGTTATCTTTACATCAATCAGTTTCCTTAGGATGAACTTTCATTAGTGACCTGATAAGCGAATTACTACAACAAAACAAAGTTAAAACTATATCACATTGCTACATTAAATGAAGTCAAATCTATACCACATAGATATACTTAAAGTGACGGTCATGAAGACAAATTCAGTTGTTTCAGAATTCCTTAACTTTCATATCTTATTTACTCATATTTCACTGATTATCAACATACTTTTTTCTCAGCTCATTCTCCTCTAGCTGCTGTCACTTTTTCTCTGGGGTCATTGGTTTCACTGATCTCCCTTTCACTGTCCAAGTTTCCTTTAAGTATTTTCTGTAATACTGGCTCAGTGGCTGCAAATTCCTTTAAGCTGTCTCTGTCATGGAAAGTTTTAAGTTTTCCCTTTAAGTTAAAAGATAATTTTGCTAGATATAGCAGTCTTAGTCGGCATTTATGTTCTTTTAGTGCTTGGATGATATTGCTTCATGATCTCCTTGCTTTTAGAGTTTGGATTGAGAAGTCTGAAGTTATCCTGATGGACTTATCTTTGTAGGTCACCTCCAGTTTTTCTCTTACCGCTTTTAGTATTTTCTGTTTGTGTTGGATTTCTAGAATTTTAATTATGATGTGTCGTGATGAGGATCTCTTCTGATCAAAGCTGTTTGGTGTTCTATATGCCTTCAATAGTTCCATGTTCATTTCTTTTCTTAGATTTGGGAAATTTTCTTCCATTATTTCATTAAACATGTCCTTTAAGCCTTTTGTTTCGTTCTCAGTCTTCTCCTTGATTCCCATAATTCTGAGGTTATTTCTCCTTGAATCATCTATCAGCCATTGTAATGACTCACTTTCTTTATTTACTTTGTGTTCTTCATGGCCTGTATGTTGCAGCTTAGTCACTTTATTTTCTAGGTCTGACATTCTATTCTGAAGTTTTTTAAAGTGGTTGCTTATTATTACCCGCATGTTTTTCATTTCCTGAATATCTGCATTCAAATTTTCAATTTCTCTATTGTGTACTTCTCTAATATCTTTTGTCTTCACTATCTTCTGGTATATTTCTTCTCTGGTCTCCTCTAGTTGCTTTTCAAGGCTTGCTTTTTCCTTATCTATGTATTGGTGTAGCTCTTCTGCTGTCTGATTTATTTCCTGCTTTAATTCCTGCTTTAATTCACTGAATTTCTGTGCCGAGAAGTTGCCATCATTTTTGCCATATTCATCTTTATTTACCCTGATTTCATCTCCTGGGGTTTTGGGTCTTTTTGTAGGAGATTTGTAACTGCACTTCCCCATTTCTTCTTTGCTCTCCTCTAATTTCTTTTCAAGGCTTGCTTTGTGCTTAGCTAAGTGTTGTTATAGCTCTTGCACTGTCTGTTTTATTTTCTGCTTTGCTTCCTGCTTTAATTCCTGCTTTAATTCACTGACTATCTGGGCCCAGAAGTCACCATCATTCTTGCCCATCTCTTCTTTGGGTTTGTCTTTGGGTTCTGCAATTTCAGTACCCCTTGTACCCTTCCCTGGATAGTCAGATCTTTTTGTATAAGATTTGTTTCAACCTTTCCCCATGGTTCTACTATCTCTAACTGTGTCTGGTGTGCAGGAAAGAAAATGGCTCCTGCTGATGTCACTGCCTGCAATGGCTGTTGAGCCCCGTTTCTGATCTGGGATTCCGGGGCCTTTTCTAGGGGGAGTGCACTGCATTTGTAGTACACATACCCTTGTGTTGGTGCTTCTGAGCCTGGAGCCACCCACTGCCAATAATTCCCACTTATCCGGATCCGCGCTCACCTCAGTCTGAGGTTCTGGCCTCTGGACCTTGTTTGTGATCTGTGGGTGCCGGCAGCTCGGGCCACCTCAAGTGGGCTGCTTCTGACCCGCCCACAGCCTCCTCTCCGTTGTTGTGTGCTCTGTCCTCTCCCAGCTCCATCCTCTCCCAGCTCTGTTCTGTCAGATGTTTAGGTTCCCAGGAGCTTTTCCTCGTCTGCAGCTGCCTGCCATTTGCAGCCGGGTGTGGCGGCTTCCTGGACCGTGGGAATGTTTTTTTTTTTCCCTCTGGTTTCAAGGATCCTTCGGAGTTTCTGGCCTCCCGCTGGTCGCCTTTCAGTTTTGGGGGATGCTCCTCTCTCTCCTAGCCACACTAAACATGCTTTTTCTAACTTTCTTCTTGACTTTTTCAGTGAGTTGATGTGCAGTGCTGTTACTCAGTCGCCATCTTGACCAGAAGCCCTTTTCCTTTTCAGGAATTTGTTAACAGCAAGTCTTAATGTTCTAAAAAAAATAGAATTTTATTAAATGTTTGGATCTTTGTAAAACTTCACCAGGGCACAAAAATAGAAGAAGTTAAGGTGAATAGAAAATTATCCTTCATGCCAATAAATTATACTCTATGACACCCAGAAGAGTTTCTAGAAACTTGTCTACTAGCTCCTTTTCACCTGACACTAGAAATTGACAATGACACTGTTATAATTCATATTGTTCACAAAGTATTTCTACAAAGAAACTAGAATGCCAGTGGCTTTCTGTGTTCTACATTATTTTTTCTCAGAGGCACAAATACTGTCTCAATTATAATAACCACTCTGAAAGAATAGATTTACAATTTCTGACCATGTTCAGACATTCTAACTGTTTGACTTTCCTACAGATGGCTTAGCCTTTGTCAATTTTCAAAGAGAATTGTTATGAAGATGCAAAGAGTTGAAAAGAAGAACAGGAATAAAATAGGAAATTTGTATTAGCAAATGCAATTATTTTTTATTGAGCTAAAATGACAGAGTAAATTAACAATTTTTTTGAGAATACAATAGATCACATGATCAAAAAATAGAGAGCAGCAGCTCAAAGTAATGAGTTTTCAGGTTTATTTGGCTGATAAAACTTAATTTAAATTCACTTATATAAGAAATGCTGTATCATCGTGTATCTCAAAAGTCTTCCAAAGGAGTATGTGTTCCAGGTTTGGTCCACAAAGAAGTGGTGTTCAAAAGTGCAGCCTACAGGAGATGATTAAATCATGAAAATTCAAATTTTATGAATGAATTTATCTTTATAGTTTCGTTGGTTGTTGGGCTACTGGGAAGAGGTGGAACTTTTAGTGGGTGAGGCCACTTGGGGCATGTCTTGAAGGGTATATCTTGTCCTTGGCTCCATCTTCCCTTTCTTCCACCTGCTTCCTGGCCACCATGAGGTAAGAGCTTTGTTCTACCATGAGCTTCCATCATGATGTGCTGCCTTGCCACAGACCTAAGACTAACTAGGCCAAGTGGGTGACCACAAACTGTAACCTTTGAAAGTGTGAGCCAAAATAAATCCTTCCTCTTTTCAAGTTGTTTATCTTGAGGTATTTTGTCACATAGACAGAAAGTTGACTAATGCAAAGGCATTATAAGGAGTAAAGAGTAACATAATACATACTATGTTTTGCAAAAAGTTTTAAGAAGTAAACTATTGTCAACTGCTATCGTCTTAGAAGAACAAATGGAATATTTACTTCTTCTGTTAGAAGTTTTTCTTCCTTGATACCTTTTGAAAATAACACAATTCTATTTAAAAGCCAGATACCTGATTGTTCTACTCTCAAATATTGCATTTGCTCCCAAACTAAGACAATATTAATTTGATCCATTTATTCAGTAAACATGTCTTGAACTTGTGTGGTCTAAGGGGAGCTTGTGTTTTATTTAGCATCCAATTATTGTACTCTAGATTTAAAGTGAGATGATTCTTGTAGCTTTTTTTTTGCACCATATTGTCAGTTTTAGGGTTTTTTAAGTCCCTTCTATGGGGAAGCAGGTGAACTTTGTTTTTATGCTTAGGTAAATGGATACTTCTTATTTTTTATCTGAAACTATAGACTGATTTTATTTACAGTAACCATCTGCTTTGGATTTTCAAGAGCACTTTTTTTCAATGTTTTAACTTTAATTTCGTAAAATTTATCAGTTATAGATACATGTGGTTCTTTGTGTTTGTATTTTCAAAGAAGATGTATTGAATATTTGCCATATGAGGGAAGGCATTTTAAATGTTTCTTGACTAAATTATGTTTTAATTGGTGATAGAACTTATAAGGGAAAAATTACATGCTTTTTCTCTTAGACTAAAGCATTTTCAAATGATAAAGTTCTTATCATCTGAAACTTGCTCTTTTATTTTCTGGCTTGAAAGTCTTTGCTATAGCCTTTGATATTGGTATGTTTTTACATTTTACGCACACCTTTCTGATAGGTTAAAATCTTTCTTTATATACACTTCACCTATGCAATATTTCCCCTCTGTCAAAGCTAAGTCCCTAAGAAATTCTCCCAGAAGGAGTCGTTTGCTTTTGTTACCCAGTAACTTAAGATATAGAGGCCTAGACATAAAAAAGAAATATTCCTTTTTTTCTAAGTGTTTGCTTTGTCTTTATATTAGTTGACTTTGTCATTGCTGTGACCAAATATCTGATGTGCACAACTTATAGGAGGAGAAGAATATTGTGGCTCATGGTGTAGAAATTTCAGTAGATGCTCAGTAGGCTCTTGTGGCAAAAACCATCATGGCAGAAGGGCATGGTGAAGGGATACTGCTCATCTCAGGGCATGTGGAAAGCAGAGAGCAGGAAAATCAACAAGAAAGAAAAAAAAAACAGGACAAATAGTGTCCCCAGGTTGGCAGTCCGATTATCTATTTTTCCCAATTAGGCCCTACTTCCTATCAGCCCATTTGGCCATGGTTCCGTCAATAGATGGACCCATTCATTAGGTTATTGCCTTCACAATCCAATCACCTCTCCAGGAGTCTCTTAACCCTGCCAAGTTGGCAATCAGGATGGACTGTACAATCTTGTTCGCTCTTCAAAAGAAAAATAGGGATATATCAGCATGGGAAGGGCAATCTTTTCCTCTGTGCTTAACACCCACTTGGAAGCTTCCTCCAATCTCAACAAGTTGACACAATCTTTTCCAGCCAGACATCACAACCCAACAGCACACATTACACAAGTAACCCACTTCATCCAAATACTTGAGCTTTTGGGGAACATTCCAGTCCAAACCATAGCAGTAAGACAAGGAAATATTTTAAATATACAAAAACAGATCATTTAAGTAAGCAGGTAAAGTGATCCATAATCAAGTTTCATCCTTCATCCTTCAAGCAAGGTAATTTAGGGTTATTAAAGGTATGGAAGAGGAAAAAGTCTGCACATTTTTCCCTTTTTAAAAAATCAATCACTCATAACTTCACTCTCCAAAACTACAATATTTGATACACTTGGCAAATAATCATTTTCTGTCTTATGAGATGATTTAATATCCTGTTACTTACTGTCCACGGAATTTTTTAATAGTTTATTGGTTTAGAAACATGACCAACTAAAGTCCCCAGGAATCTGGAAAAAAGAAGAGAATTCATAGAATCAATGTGAGTTATTGACACTGGAATTGAGATTACTAGGTAAAAGTATAGAATTTGTTTATACACCTTTTTTTTGAGACATGGTTTTGATAGTCCTAAATTCACTATGTAGGCCAGGCTGCCCTTGAACTTATGGCAATCCTCCTTCCCAGCCTCCAGGGTGTAGGGATCACAGGCTTGTGCTTCCAGACCAGCTGTTTATAACTTTTGAGTGAGAACTTCAATTTTGAATGCATACAGGAATTAAGACAGCTAAATTAAAGTCAGACTGAACAAGAAAATAAGCTGCAGAAGTACGTAAAGCTTACTAGAAAATAGGCCAAGAAAGTAAGAAGTACTACTGCAGTACTGAGATATTAGCTGGCTCCAGATAAAAATGGGCATTTAAGCATGACTTTTGGTGGTACCACTCAGATGTCCCAAATTATCTTTTGGTTGAAACCAGAGTAATTGCTCTGACATTCCTCAATGGAGAACCCAGTTTGGCTGGAAGTTTTTGAGACCTCCATCCCCTTAAACTCACTTGAAATTGGGATTCTCTGGTAAAGTATAAAAGCATTAGAACAAAGTTCATGCTCTCAAGCAAAAATAAAAAAAAAAAATTTAAAAAAACCACAAAAAAGATCTTGCCTCTGCCAAGAGTGCTTCAGTGAAACTCCTCCAACACTGTCCTTGTAAACAATCCTAGTCTAGCCCTTGGTCTTCTCCTCACTTCGGTCCTTGAAGATATTTTTCTCCACGGACTCATTGCCTAACTTTTGAAGAATTTTTTCGATTTGGCCTTCTTGATTCCTAACTCTGTTTTTCTGCTAGGATTCTTTCTCCAGTTTCCCCATTGCCTTCTGTCTATTCATTGGGAGGCCTCATATTGCCTTCCGATTCATCACCAACTTTCGTAACTTTGGCCAAAACCAAAGCTTTCAGGCCTCCAATGTAATCAGAAGGAAAAGAATTTAGAAGTAGGTAATGGTGCAAGCAACTTAAGGGAACTGAGAGGAAAGGTTATCCCAAGGCAGTGCTCCATACGCGTGTAGGTGTCACAGAGAACCTCCCTCACTTCCACTGTGATGGCACCTGGCGGAACTGTTTTTTAAACTCTTAGGCTATGAAACCTTATCACATAGTAGTGAGATTCCGACACACATTGTAGATGTTCTGATTGTATTTCAACTTATCATCAGATGAGGCCATTAAAAAAAAAAAAAAAGACAAGAAAGCAGAAGCGTCTCTATGACAAGGAAGCTCAAACATCTGCCACAAAAACGAAGAAAATGAGTAACTAAATCCTTGCTGGAGTAAGAAAAAAAATGGCGGAGTAAGAACGCCTGAGGTTGTTGGTGGAAGGAAACCCCTGTCAGAGATCCCGCATGCATATGTATATCCTTTGCTACCACTTCCCTTGATGATGTTCCCCCGCATCCCTCCAGCCCCCACAGGAAGCAAGGCTGCAGAGGATTCCTAAACAAAACATAGGACATAGTAGAGTAGGGCAGCGATACCGGGTTTGGACCACAAGCCCGAGGTTAACGTTCCAGCACCCCCCCCCCCCCCGACCCCATCTCCCCGGAGTGTGTCTTCATCCTAAACTTTGGCTTCCAAATCTTTAGAAAATAAGATGATATAAAAATATTTGTCTTCCATTGTTGTTAAAAGAAATAGAAGAGGATATGTATATAAAAATTTTCAAGCACTAGAATAGCTCATTCAGATTATGGAGTTTGATATTTTAGTGCTTACCTTGTTCATCTGATTTGGTTTAATTAAATTTAACTGTTAGAGGTGAGAAAGAGAGTTCACAGTTACAGAGCAAAGATGTCTGGGAATTAAAGGGACATCTAGAAAGACAGAAGCAAGTATGGTAACAGTATTATGAATTTTTTAAGACAGTAAATTCTCCTTTTAAATCCAAGATTGGTGATATACAATGTGATTGTAGGTCAACAATTTTTATAAGTAGTATCCTGAACTGTGCATAATTATTTGCATTGTTTTCAAAATCAAAAGAAGAAGTACAACAGACCATAACATGGATTTTTTTTCTTTCTACATCTTGACATGCATTCTCTGTCTCTCAGGTTTGTTAAAACTTGAGGAAGGAAATTTACATCCAGAGATCCAAACAGGAGACAGTGGCATGGAGTCAGGTGAGAAAAAGCGTACGTTCGGTGGCAGACAATGCTGGATTCATTCATCAGCTCGTGCTCCTACAGTTATGTGGCATTTATATTCTTATAAACTCACTGAAACCCAGAGTAAAGAAGTTTCAGGTGACACAAGATTAGTTGTCATTATGAAGAGGGCTACAGAATAATGTGGGAAGACTACATGTCTGTTGCTGTCACATTAATTAATTAATTATTCTGAATTGACACATAAAAATGTGCCTTGCGAGCTCATAGCCTGCAATTGGAGGAATTTACTATCAGGCTGACTAAATTGCCTGCTTCATGCATGCTTGTAGTGACAGTGTCTTATTTATGTATCTGTGACGTGACAGCTTCCGTCAATGGTACAATAAATGGAGAACCTTAGACAATGACAGACTTCTTCTCTAATGAACTCAAATGTATATTCAAATATTTTAAACATTACATAGTAGGAAGAAGGCAGAAGTTAGAATATTTTCAATTCAAATGGGTATGTTAAAGCAAAAAGTCCCACGGAGCCTAGACCTTTTGCCCTTCAAAAGTCACCGTTGTGTGTAACTTCCGCAGGACAGGGGGTGTTATTTCTTTTTGTTTTCTTCCGGGTGCCTTGAGAAAATTGTATCGTGCAGGTGGGTAGGTGACAACAATGGAACACCTTTGTAGCTCTGTGGAGGCAGCTACTAAGGCGTCCCACTTTTTCCTGAGGAAAGTCTTCTTAGAGCTAAGCTTAAATATGAGTGGAAACACAGTGCTCCTGAAATAGCTTTCGTTTTAGATCACAGAGCATGGGCGAGAATAATGACTTTGAGGTGGCAGTGTGGGAATATCTCAACCTTGGAATAGGCGGCAGAGGCTGCATTCTGTGACTGTGATGTGTGAACTTTCAGGGGAGGAGCTAGAGGACCATGAACAGGAGGCAGGACAGAGGCCTAGGATTGCAGAGGATGATGGGATACAAAGCCTTATCCAAGGAATAATGAACTAATAGGACATTATTCGTCACTTTATGGAATAGGCTCAGTTGATTTCCTTAGTGGGTATCACGTGAGTATCTCCTGGGGAAACGTGGGCACCTGTGTCTTTTCTCCTAGGTAGGGTACAGCAGACAGGCCAAACCTCCCACTTGGTGAGCCAATGGGATTATGGGATGACTGACAGGTGTAGGGATGAGGATCCACCCAGAGAGGCACAGTGGAAGGCTGTTTATGGGAGAATGACTGAGGGGGGTCACTTATAGGCCTATGGGGGGCTCACAGGAAGCCCACCGGAGCCTACATGGGAACTCCTGGAAGCCGGGCGCGCCTCCCTTCAATCCTCTAGCTGTTCCCTTGTGCTCTCTCCACCCTCTCGCACTCGTTCTTGCCTTGTGACCTCCACGTCCTCAAACACCCGCAGGTGCAGCATCCCTACACAGGCCCGAGCGCAGATACAGGTGCCAGAGGGCACGTGCGCCAAGCCAGAGCCGTGTGTCACAGCTGGCAGCAGGACAGCTGAAGCACACGGTAACTCTCTCTTTAGTTTTCTGAGGAAACTACCATTTCCTAGAATGGATGCATTAACTTAAATTCCAACCAACAATGCATGAAATTTCCCCCTTCTCCACTCGTAGTGGTTGTGTTTCCCTTGGATACATACGCTTGCATATTCAATCGTGGAATTTTTCGAATCTTAATCTAGTTCCATTTCCTTGTGGGGAGACACCACACCGCTCATCAGTGCTGAAGAAACTTACCTTCCTCTCCACGGGTACGTGAGTTGCTTTCCTGGGCACTGTCACCATCATTTGTTATTTTTTGGTCTTTCATGATAGACATTCCAACTGGAAGGAGGTAATGTGTTCTGTACATTGAATTTCTAAACACTTGCCAATCCAAGGTGCTAATTGAATTGTCTATGGCCAGGGGCACACTTGGGAGATGGCAAAACGTTTAGGAGGCAAAGCCGGGGATGGCTGGAGGAGGGAGACAGGCCGCTAGGGCCATGCCCTAGAAGGAACAGGGGACTCTAGATCCTTTCTTGTTTTTATTTCCTGGTACCACTAGGTGAGACTCTTCTTTACCACACACCAGGATTGTGCTGGTCTATCACAGGCCCAGAAGCAAGGACCCGGTCTGCTGTGGCCTGAGCCTCTAGAGTTGAGTCAAATGAAAGCTTTCATGTTTAGATAACTCAAAATTATTTATCTCAAGTATGTGTTATAGTATTAAAGAGCTGGTTATCTTATTGTAATTTAGATTTTATATTTTTTCACTGAATAATATTGAGCATTTTAAATTATTTTATCATTTGTATATGTTCATTGCAGGTCATATCCAAATTTTTAAGTTGGATTTTGTTGTTGTTGTTGCTGCTGTTAAATTTTTAATGTATCTTATATATTCTGGGTGTGGGGTGATATCTAAGATGGTGCCTGCCGGAAGTCCTGGAGGGGGCCACCTCAGGTGTTTACCAAGGAAGATGATTGGGCCAAGCCGTTTCCGCCCTGGTGGGCCACCCGTGATCCCGATACTATTGCCACAGGTGCCCAGCGCCTGCCCGCATGGACATCTCGCTGATTGGCTTAACGCCTGCTTAGTAGACACCACGTCCAATCTCCTGCTCTCCCCTCCTTGCCACATTCTCCCTCTACCCTATATAAGCTTCTGTACTTCCTGAATAAAGTGAGTTCCTGCTTTGACAGACTCCCGGCTGGGTATCGTACTCTTGGGTCAAGGGGGCCAGCTGCTCGCTCATCTTTCCTCTCCCCCGGCCCTTGTGTGGTGGTAAGACCCCCACATCTGGGCACTAATCCCTTTTATGGTAAATAATTTGTGGGTCCTTTTTTTCCCTCTGTAGCTTATCTTTACACTGTTCTTGATAGAAACGTCTTATTTGATATAACTCAATTGTCTAATTTTGTTTTTATCATCTGTTTTTTACTTTTTATGTATTTCTATTAAATTTTTCGCAATATATGATATTACATTTATTTTAGGGAGTAAATACACATACAGATCACACTTTGATCATTTTTATTCCCTTTTTCCCTCCTTCCCCCAACCCCTTTCTCACCTCCAAAATATTCTACCTCTCTGTTTTCTGTCATCTGCCTTTTATTTTCTTCTTTAAATTATTTATATTTTGTGCCCCCAATCCCAGAACTCAGGAGGCTGAGGCAGGAGGATTCCTGTGAGTCCAACGCTTGCCTGGGCTCCATAGTGAGTTCAGGACCACCCTCAGCTATGGAATGATAACCTATCTCAAAAATACATATACATATACATATATATGTATATATCCATTTACATGTATATGTATATATACATATATATGTATATATACACACATATACATACATAATTTATGTTTTGAGTTTCTCATATAAGAAATAGGAGTATTTTATATATATATATTCTTCTGTGCCTGACTTCTTTTACTTGCCTCAAGCTAATATCTCAGTGTTTCCTCCATATTTCCTGGTAATAGTTTTATAATTGGGGATTTTATATATAGATCTTTGATCTGTTTTGAGTTCATTTTTATAGAGAGTAATAAAGAAGGATCAAAATTTATTATTATACAGATAGACATCAGTTTTCCCGTCACCACATATTAAATAAATTGTCCTCTCTCCCAGTATATGTTTTTGGTAACTGCATCAGAGGTAAGTTGGCTCTAGCTATATGGATTTATTTCTGGGTTCTCTGTTACACTTGTTTGGAAAGTATGCTGGGTGTTATGCCAATATCATGCCGTTTGGGTTACTATAGCTTAGAGGTATGCTTTGAGGTCAACTATTTTGCAGACTCTCGTTTTGCTCTTTTGCTAAAGTTTGCTCTAGCTGTTAAGGTTCTTCAATGTCTCCATGTGAGTGTTAGGATTTCTAAAAAAAAAGTTGTATTTTGATCAAATTGCATTGAATCTGTAATCCCTTTTGGAGGTAGTATGGACATTTTAACTATCAGTTCTTCCAATCTGCAAATGCAGGATATCTTTCCTTTACGTTTGTTCTTTTCAATTTCTTTTATCAGTATCTTGTGATTTTCATTGTAGAGACCATTTATTCCTTGACTGAACTTTTTGTAGCTGTTATGAGTGGGATTGTTTTTTCCTTTCTTTTTCAGAATATTTCTTATTACATATATGAAAATATAACTGGATTTTCATATATTAATTTGCATCCTGCAACTTTACTGAGTTTTTTTTCAATCAATTCTAACAGGTTCTTTGGTGGAATCTTTAGTTTTTCCTATATATAAAATCATGTCATCTGCAAACAGATAATTTAACTTCTTTGTTCTTTGTTTGGATGTCCTTCATTTCCTTCTTTTGTTTGATTACTCTGATTAAGATTTCCAGTACTCTATCGAGCAAGAGTGGTGAGAGTAGACAACTTTGTCTTGTACCTGATCTTAGAGGAAATTACTTCAGCTTTTCTGCATTCAGAATACTAGTTATGAATCTGTAATACATAACCTTTGATGGATGCAAATAAATCCTTTCTATGCCTATTTTTGAGATTTTTGTTACAAAATGACGTAGAATTTTCTTCAAAACTTTTTCAGTATCTTTTGAAACAATTATATAGTTTCTGTCCTTTATTCTATTGGTGTAATATTATGCATAGCAATTTAAATATGTTGCACCATCTTAACGACTATAGGTAAATCCTACCTGATCATGGTAATAAGATCTTTCATGCATTGTAAAATTCAATTTACTAGTATTTTGTTGAGGAATCTTTGCATCTGTATTAATTATTTTTTGGATTCCCTTGCCTGGCTTTTGTGTCAGGGTAATTCTGGCTTATGAATGAGTCTGGAAAAGTTATTCCCTTTCAATTTTTGAAATAATTTGAAAAGGGTTGGCATTAATTCATCTGTAATAGTTTGGTGAATTCAGCAGTGAAGCCAGTCAGTTTTGGACTTTTCTTTGTTGGGAGAATTTTTAATGCTAATTTAATTTCATGACATGTTATTGGTCTGATTAGGCTTTTCACATCTTGATAGATGAATTTTGGTAAATTAAGTATGACTGGAAATTTTCTCTTTCATCTACATTTTCCAGTTTGGTGATTGTTTTAGTTACTTTTTCATCACTGTGACTCAGTACCCAACACCCACAACTTTACGGAGGAATTTTAGCTCCCAGTTTTAGAAAGTCACAGTCCATTCACAGGTGGGAAGCTGGAAGATGGTAGAATCACAAAGTGGGGCTGGCGCTAGAGCCAGATCTGGAGCTGGTGCTTGAGAAACAAAGATCCTCACAGCAGCATGGCAGAACTGAGACCAGTCTGGAAGGAAGAGTGGAGCCAGCATACGCCCCTCCATGTCAAACCCCAAGCACCTGCCCCTTCCAGCCAGGCCCCGCCTTCCAACAGTACATAGTATCCACAGGTGCATGAGACTTTGGGGGACGCTCCAGATCCAAATCATGACAGTGATGTTCGGTTGTTTACAATAATCCTTAATAGTCTTTTTGTATTTCTGTGGCATCAATTTTAATAATTATTTTTCATCTCTGATTTTACTTATCTTTAATTATTTTCTTGTCTAGTTTGATTGAAGGTATTTTACATTTAATATATCTTTTTTAAAAACTTACAAATTTCATTTTTTGTCTTAATTTCTTCTCTGAGCTTTGTGTTTAGTAATTTCTTTTCTAGTTTCTTAAGTTGTATCATTAACTTTTTTTGTTTGAAATCATTTAATTTTTTTATGCAGGTAATTCTTACTATACTATTTGCTTTGGTACTACTTTTGCTATACCCCATAGGCTTGGTATGTCTTATTTCCATTTTAATTTGTTTCAATTTTACTTTTAAATTCTCCTGTTGAAACATTATGTATTATATATATATATATATATATATATATATATATATATATATATATATATATATATAATGGGGGAGAGAAAAATAAATTTTCTTCTTTATTTATTCATCCACCTATTGGTCATTTAAGAGCCTTTTTTAAATTTTCATGTTCATACAATTTCTAAAGTTTCTTTTGTTGATTTCTAGTGGTCAGAGAAGATATGTGATACAACTTCAATTTTTTTTTTGATTTATAAAGACTTGTTTTGTGGCCTAACATAAGGTTTATCTTGGAGAATATTTATTATGCTGATGAAGAGAACATGTATTCATCAGCTATTGAATAACACTCACTCTGATTTCTGTTTTGACATATTAGTCTATACTAAAGATAAACTCCAAAGTTTCTGTGTCAATTCCTTTCCTTTTTTTTGGTCTAAACAATTTATCCATTTATGGAAATGGAGTATTGAAGATCTCAAGCATTATTTTATCAAGATATACCTTTCTCTTTAGATCTAATAATATTTGCTTTAACTTGGTGCTCTAGTATTAGATACATATTATTGTTGGATCTGATTTACAACTGTTGTCATTTTACTGAATTGATGCTCCAGAATTACATTATATGGTAACTTTCGTCTCTTACAGAATTAACTTTGAAGAATGTGGTGTAGGTATAGCTATCCCAACTCACTTTTGGTTTCTTTATCTATCTATTCATTTTCCGTGTGCATTTAAAGTGAGCTTCTTGTAGGTAAAATACTACTAGGCCTATCTCTCTCTTTTTTTTTTTTTTGGTCTGAATATTTAAAAAATCTTTACAGCCAACGTAAATCTCTTACTTGCAGAATTTAATCCATTTACAGTCAAGGTTTTTACTGAAATGTAAAGACTTACTCTTTTCATTTTGTTAATTTTGTGTGAATCATTCATATATACTTTGTTTTTTCTCTTGCTTATCTTTGTGATTTGGTGAATTTTGTAGTGATAAGGTCTTATTCTTTCTCAGTCTCTTTCATGTATTGAATGTTATGCTTTCATCTGCTTTTGGTAGGATTGATCTGGTGGCGATGCGGTGATAGTTGCAGGGTTTTTTTGTTTATTTGTTTGGGTTTTTTTTTTGTTTTTTTTTTTTTGGTCTTGGAAAATTTTATTTTACCTTTATTTCCTAAGACAGTTTTGCTGGGTATGATACTCTTACAACTGTATTTTCTTGGTTTATTTTACTTTTAAAACAGAGTGTAACATCCCACTTTCTGACCTACAAGATTTCTATTGAGAAAATTTCTGCTAGTTTGCTGGGGATCTCTCACTGGTGACTTGATTTTCTTTTGATATTTTTAGCATATCTTATATGTATTTTACTTTTCATAGTTTTACTATTCTCTTCCCTCAGCTTTTTCACCAAGTTTAATTGAGGCTTCTCAAATTTTCTGGACTTAGATGTCTATATCTTTCCCCCCCAAATTGGGATGTTTTCAGCTATTTTTAATTAGGTTGGCTTTCCTTGCATTTCCCCTTTTCTTCTTCTGAAACATCCATATTTGTCCACATAATAACATCTACAAATTTTATAAACTTTATTCATTCAATTTTATGTGTTTCTCTTTTCTCCCTCCCTTCTTTCCTCCCTCTTTCTCTTTCTGTCTTTGTGTGTGTGTGTGTGTGTGTGTGTGTGTGTGTGTGTGTGTGTGTGTGCATATCTTTGTGTAAAAAGATCTGTTTTCAATATCATGCATTCTTTTGTTTGATCTGTTTTTTTCCTGAGGCAGTAAACTTCATTTTCAAAATTCCATTTATCGAAATGTTCAGCCACAAGTTTTGCTTTGGTTCTTTTATGATTTCCATCCTTGTCGAATATCTTGTTTTACTAACTTTATTGTCTCTCTGTATCCTCTTATATTTCCACTGAATTTTCTTAAAATATTTATTTTGAATATTTTCCAAGCAAATCATCAATGACCTTTCCTTTGGGGCCTATTGTCAGAGAGTTGCTATGTTCCTTTGGAGCCACTGGGTTACTTTGTTCCTTAATATTCCTTGTGTCCCGACACTGATATTTGTGCATGTGGTAGGTGCATTCTCACTGGCAATTTGATAGAATGGCTTTCACAGTAGCAGATATTCTCTTGAACAATGTGCCCTCAGGTGTCTTTTGGGTAAGCCATATCAGCTTTGGTTCCATTTGGGGGCAGTGTAATCTCTCAACTTCTTCATCTCAATGTTTGGGATACTTTTAGATGTCTCTGCGGTTGAGCCTTCAGGGTTAGTGGGAGTTCTCTGCAAGTAGGAAAGTAGCTCTCTTAGATGGGGTGGCTTCAGAGCCAGCTGTGTGCTTGGCATGTGTAACTGCAGGTGCAAGGTCCTTGTTAGTCTCTGAGGGTCATATGGGGATAAAGATACTCTGTTGAGCCCAGGAAAGCAAACACAGCTGGCATAGCATTGAAGACAGCATGTCCTTCGGTGTCCAGGGGGACTGAGCCACTCTGCCAAATTCAGGGGATGGATAAAACTATCCAGTCATTGAGGGTGCAGCTTGCATCGTCAGTGTCTGAAGATTAAGCATGAGTCAAGTTGTACTGTTAGGTTCAGGAAAGGTACCCATCAGTGTCAAGGGTTTACAAATGACCCAGTGGGCCAAACTGCTCAGGACAAACTATGTAGATGCTTCTGAGGGCTGCAGTGAGGGAGCAGGACCAACTGCTGCTTTCCTGTGGCTGCAGGAAGGTAAGTAGGGCTGCTTGGCTGCTTCCTAAGGTCTCTAGTGTTCTGAGCCTCTGAGGGTGTACTGCTCAGCTTCTCTCAGGGTCCCAGGATTCCTAGGTGACAGGACAGTAAGATGGCGTGGATCCATTGTTGGTTAGCCAATTGGTTGTTTTACACCCACGGAGGGTGTGGCCCCAAAAGAGTACTGTCAAGCGGAAGCCTGAGTGGGGAAGGACAATGGTGTGGTGTCTTTGGCACCTCCTCCAAACCAGTCTCGGTACTGGGAGGGCTGCGAGCTACTCTAGCGGCAAATCGTCCTGGTGTTCATGGCATTAGTGGGAATGACTGGTGGCTTCCTGCTTACCCATTTCCCATCGGGTCAAGTCTCTCTTAGACTCGTCTTTCCTGGGGAAATGTGATTGCAGATGCTGTGTGTCCTGTTCTTTTCAGAATCCATCCTGAAACTCCACGCTCTGTGGAAACCTGCCACCTTTCCACTGAAGTCTGGCAAAAGGTCAAGTTTTAATGAGAAAGTAGAATATTTCGCCTTATCTGTACTTTTCACTTTTAATTACTACTTGTGATCATTTCTTTTGCTTAATTACACATTCATAATTAAACCTTTCTAATTAACAACTATCCATAAATAAGGATGTTCATTTTTAAATATGATTCTTTGTTGTGGCCAATCTATCCCTCACCTGGCACACTAATAATCTAGTTATTCCTGTTAAATATTTGCTTGCTGTGACTTCAATCATCTACCATCAACTGCAAATCCCAAGCCACATGTATTGAATACAATAAGATGTTTTGAGTGAGAGGGATAAATTATATTCACATTACTTTTATCACTATTACTATATTATAATTATTCTATTACTATTATTCTATTACTCTTAATTTCTTAGTGAGCCTAGTTTATAAATTCAACTCTATCATAAATACGTGTAAAATCACATTTTAGCATATGTAGGGTTTGGTATTATCCACCATTTTAGACAACTATGTCAGATCTCAAAACATATGTCCTGTAAGTAAGGGGACTAGCATGGAAATTATTACAAAAGGCTCTTGCTGGATTGAATGCAACTAACCTTCTCATTTTCACAAAGCCTCAGCTTGGGCTTACAAGTGATAGATACCCATAAGAGTCAACTTACGTTTAATTCAAATGAAATCCTTTCAAGAGACAAGGAAAAGCCATTTGGAAATTCTAGGTTAAGATTCGACAAAGTAAATCCAGGTCTTCAGGAGGTGACTGAAACTCAGTCAGTGTGATCTACAGCAACTACTCTGTGGCTTAGAATTCTATGCCCTACAGCTCACTTTATTTCCTAGTAAGAACCTTGAACGTGTATTATTTCTGAAATTATGCAAGAGCTAGAAATATAATTGTTTTTCTCACATATTAGTGATCTTTGTAGCAAAACGCTTTAATAAATCCTATTAATGTGTATTTCATTTCATGTATTAGGAAACTAAGTCAAATATGACTGCACTGTCTCAGGTCCTTGCAGTTCATTTGTAGAAGCCTCAGGATTCTGCCTGTTCTCCCCCTGCCCAGAGCAATGCCCGTGACGGTGTATCTAAGTAAGTGAAAGAATAGCAGAGGTGTGAAAAAAATCGATCTTTATATTCTTTCTGTTGAGTATGTGAAGAGATGCTCTGAATTGTCATCTGAGTTGATTAAAAATATAGTGACTTTAATAAATGACAAACAGGCTGATCCTCAGGTCCAAACAGAGAAATTCTCCATTGTTTTATTCTTGCTAACTTATTGGTCACCCATTCTAAGGATTATGAAAAATTAACTGTTAGAAACCAGAAAAGCATTATGGATATAACTAATAGAACTCGTCAAAATGGCATTAAACTACAGATCTGTCGCTTTATCCAATGAGTGCTTTAAATTTGTATGTAACTTTGCTTGACACTTGAAGTTAATTAACTGGAGGTATCACTCACCTCAGTGGTATACAGTAAGAATGTTAGAAATTATGAGCACAACTAAGGGCATAAGTTACATTTTTCATTCATTAAATCCCTAGCACTTATCACAGAAACTGATATGTATTAGGCGCCTAATAAATGTTTGCCAAATAAATGGTGATATAGAGTATGCTGTCATGGTGGAGAGCCGAAAGTAGTTATAAAAGAAAAAAAAATCACTTATCTCAAAGATGTGGTCTTTTTCCTATTTATCAACATGGATGGAAGCAACAAAAGATTACACAACTTTGGCAACAGTAAAAACCCAATTAGGAAATTTTCTGTTCATTCAAAGTGTAACTGTCATGCTTTATTTCTCAGGAAATCAAAGAATGACATTTACTAGATTTAGTTTTCTTATATTCAAGTGTTGCTAATTACGGAGCTTATAGAGACATTTCTATTGTGCATATTCAAAAGCAATGACCGAAATTATCTAGATCTTAGAAAACATTGTCCTTGGATTATTCTGGTACAAGGCTTTTTACATTCCATTGTG
Organism: Ctenodactylus gundi; assembly: GCA_004027205.1. NCBI lineage: Eukaryota > Metazoa > Chordata > Mammalia > Rodentia > Ctenodactylidae > Ctenodactylus > Ctenodactylus gundi. Next base: position 163,044 of record PVKB01000015.1, read on the forward strand.
CATATGAATCCGGATTTACGAAACACAGGGCTTACAAATCACTGGGGCCTGAGATTCTGCACTGGTCACAGCCCCCACGGGACATCAACTTTCCAATTCGTAGTTGACTTTGAAGAGTATGCATTGTGACTGGTTTTGGAAGAGATTTTCACACTCCACCTTCAGTCAAAGCTTTACTTTGGAGTATTAACGACTTGGTGTCGAATATAATGAAAATTTGCAATGTCCCTCCTCTGGGTGTCTTAAGTCATTTTCTGTTGCTATAGCAAAACTTCTTGAGCCTGGATAATTCATAAGGAGTTTATTTTGTCTTATGGGAGGCTAGACAGTCCAGGAACATAGCTTCATCTCCCAGAGGAAAGCTAACGGGTAGGTAACTTTGCTTCATAACAACCCACTTTAGTGGCAACTAACACAGTTGCATGAGAAGGGCTTTCATCTGTTTTAAAATTTCTCAAAAGCCCCACCACACAATGTGACAACATGGCTGTTAGATTTCAACATAGATTTTGGAAGATACTAATCATATTCAACTCACAGCAATGAGCCCTTGGACTGATCTTTTATTCCTCCTGTCCCACAGGTCATATTAGATCATAATGTCATGCTGTTAGAGTGAGATATCCTGATGAGCTAATATTATTATAAATGCCTGTGAGATACAAACTCACCACTTTAGGAAATTACTAATATGCAAATACCCATCTATTAATTAATCTATTAATTACTAATATTTAAATAGCCAGGTGTAACTCATCAGCTTCGTAACAAGCACAACCTCTCTGACAGGTTGCCAGTCATCCACAAAGTTTCCTGTATTTTAATTTCTTTACTCATGGATGAGGAATCACATTTCTGCCAGGGGCAATTTGGATATTTAGAACATCCTTTGTGCACCATACAAAACTATCAAATTAAATATCAGCCTGCTCTATTTAGTAAAACATTGAACATTTAATTAACTCACCTTTAACATGACGGCAGAAACTGCTTCTCTTTGGTGAAGACTTGGCTGCACCAAACGGTTTTGTGGGCTGGACGTGGCCCACAGCTGGACAGTCCCATGCCCACCATCCCATCCCCAGTTTAGGCAATTACTATTATTTCTGATTAGCAGGAAGTTCAGGTGAAGCTGGGTGACTGCTTATTGAAGACTAAGGCCACGTAAAGAACTGTTTTTAGTCATGTTTTGTTTAGGTTGTAATGTCTTTTTTAAATAATAATATAATTAAATTCAATATGTTCAAGTAATAAAATTGATAGCTGACTCGTACACTTAATAATGATAGGGTTAACATTATCATAATGGTAGAGCAAGAGATAATAGCCTTAATCCTTCACACACACACACACACACACACACACACACACACACACACACACACACAGCTATCTTCAAACCAACCCAGTCCTAGGAAAGCTTAAGGACCCAGTAATCCCAGCAACACAGCATAGTAGGAAATTAGGGACTATCCATGGAGAGAAAATTGCCCTTTGAAATGAATGCATTATAAAATTCTAGGAGATAGCCAGGAAAAAGGAAACAAGAACTTGTCAATGTCATCCCACGGTGGGAACCACTGTGGTCTTTGGTCTTTGGTAACCTGCTTCACCATGGATGCTGACCTCTTTTTCCTATGAGATAACCAACACTCGTCCTGCCTGGTCACCTCAGAGAGGAACATCCTGTCTCCCCCACGCCCGGGAGGAAGCAGCTGCTTATTGTGTGGCTTAGGCCAAAGCAGCTGCCTCCCTCAGCCCTGCAGGTGCCCTGACTCCTAATCCTCACTGATTCCCCGACTCTGGAGCTGAGCCCTGCGACTCACTACACCTGCTGGGCCTCAGACCCTGAGACCATTACAGAAGCATGTCTATTCCAAAACCAGAACATGTGTGAGTGCGCCCAGACTCCAGACAGCAGCTGAGCTGTGTCACAGACAGGCTTCTCCCTGTCTTCAGAGCCACGGTACCTCTGACCGCACCGTGCTTCTGGTCCTGTGCCCTACTAGCTTCACGAGTCATGGGCTTTCAATACAGTCACCAAGGCGGCAAGGGGGTGACTGAACCTCAGCACCAGTGCCATGACCTCCCTTGGACATTAAACTCTACTGAAACCAGAGACATTAACCTCTCCTGGAATCCAACATCTTGGCTTGGTAAGAGTGTCATTCAAATCCAGACTTTGTAAGCACACTTTTGTAACTTTGCAATTTTCTGTAACCCCTCATTGATGTTAATTTTCTGTTAACACTTAAGTGATTCTATTCTGTTGTTAAGACTGTGTGTCCCAGCTGCCTTCTGTTAAACCTTTTGAACTGTTAAATGCCTCATTTCTGACCCTAATTTGTAAATAGCTTGCTAAGAATAATGTTGTAAAATCACAAGCACCTATTTTTAAAACTCTCTGTGAAGATCGCTAGGGACTGCTCCAAAGACTCCTTTGGCGTCCGACCGCAGCCCAGCCACTGGCTGCCATATTATCCTGGCTGTAATAAAGGACCCTTACTATTCTTTTTGCTCCAGTTGGCTTTGGTGGACTCTAGATTTCAATCTATAACAGCTTTACATTTTAAGTCAGTGCCACAATTATGTCAGCTAATGATTTATTGCAGTTGCAGTAAACTGGACATCCACATGAGGAAGAATCTAGTCACACACCTGTCACCATGCACCAAAATCAAATCAGAGTGGATCAAAGACCTATATATTAAAAGTGAAACACTGAACCTTCTAGAAGACAAATTAGGCAAAAATCTAAAAAACATAGGTGTAGGCAAAGACTTTCTTAATGAGACACTGAAAGCAAAAGAAATTATCCCCATTATTAACAAATGTGATCATGTCAAATTAAAAAGTTTCTGCACAGCAAAGGAAATTATCAGAACCAACACTTCAGATAGGAGGCTCATAACTAGAATATACAGGGAGCTGAAGAAAAGTAAACCAATCAAAATCAAGGATCCTATTAAAAAAGGAAAAATAAAATAAAGAGACAGTTCACTCATGAAGAAGTTCAAATGGCCAATAAATACATGAAAAGATGTTCAACATCCCTAGCCATAACAGAAATGCAAATCAAAACATAACTAAGATACCATTTAACTCCAGAGAGAATGGCCTATATCAAGAACTCAACTAGCAATCAGTGCTGGTGAGGTTGTGGGGAGAAAGGAACCCTCCTGCACTGCTGGTGGGAATGTAAATTCATACAACCGCTATGGAAAGCTGTACGGAGATCTATCAAAAGGTGGGAAATAAATATCCCTTTTGATCCAGTGACACCCCTCCTGGGAATATTCCCCAAAGAGTTAAAAACAACACATAACAGAGATACATGTGTACCCATGTTCATAGCAGCACAGCTAACAATAGCTAAAATATGGAAGACACCAAAATACCCATCAACAGACCAATGGATACATGAACTGTGGTATTTATACACAATGGAATACTATGAATCTATGAAGTCCAACAGCATGGAGGGTTTTACGGGCAAATGGAGGAAACTTGAGAACATCATGCTTAGTGAAGTGAGTCAGAAGCAGAAGGTGAAACATCGAATGGTCTCTCTGATATGAGAGACCCAGACCACAACCATCTCATGGAACTTAAAGTGAAAAACAGAGGGAACAGGGGGTCGGTAGGGGGAGGGCAGAAAGGAGAGTGGGGAAGGGCTTGTCACCTTGACAAGATACGAATGTGCACAAAATGCTCAAGATCAATGTAAACCTTAATTTGAACTTATACATGTCAATAAAATTGAAAAAAAGAAAAAACATATAGTTAGTGTAAGATCACATCTTTTCTCTCTCTGCTTCTGCCTATCTTGTTTTCTGTTACTCACTGAACTGTACACACTCCATTTAAGGGCAGTACTTTTTAATTTTTTCTTGGACCTTGTACAAGAGCCTATTTTTAGTATCAAAGAAGCATTGTGTGATCTCTGTATCACTATTGTGACCACATATTTCCTTCGTTTAATTCTTTGTGTTCCCTTTCTGGAGAAAAGAATTTTCCAAAAGAATTATGGAAAGTCAAGTTAATAATAATGCCATACATAGCAAGTAAAGGCAATTTCCTATTATAGTTTACTTCTCACTCTGATATTTTTAAAGAAAAATTTCTTAAAGTATACTTTAATTCATTTACTGATAGAAGCACACAGACATATTTCAGTGGAAATATTATTTTTAAAGACCTGTTTTTCATGGTACGGGGGATAAAGCCAACAATCTTTATACTTAGCTACATCCACAACCCATTTTGTTTTTGATTTTTTGAGGCAAGATCTCACTACGTGACGAAGTTGCCTGGAGAGCTTGAATTTACAATCCTGCTCTAGCTTCCCAGAGGATTTCAAGCCCGGGTTTTCAGGATTGTGTCACTGGGCCCAATAAGACTTTGCACTCAGAAACTTTGATCCAAGGACACAAAATTACATGAACCAAATCGTGGTGACGGAGAGCAAAAAATCCAAAACAGCAACGAACAAAACAGATGGCAGGTCCTTTTCAGACAAATTCTTTATTCCCTTCCTTTGCCTCATCCTGGCCACATTTACTGCAAGCCCCACCAGGCCCTACCACACATTTCCAAAGACTTACAGCTCTCCCCTTACTTCCACTTCCTTCCTACCCCATCCTCGTTAAAGATAACTGGCTGGGCAAGGTCCGGGAAGAAGATCTCAGAATGGGAAGCTCGCTACACTGAGGAAGGGGAGGTTTTATACAAGAGAAAAGATAAGACTGAAAGAAGACCAGAGAAAATCCTGCAACTCAGGTCCAGAGCAGGAGGCTCTGGGAGCTGATAAGCACTGGCCAGCAGTGGACAGCACCAGCGCCCAGAGAGACCAATCGCCCCGAGGCAAAGCTCTGAAGATGCTTTGGAGCCAAAAGGACTCCGTGCCGCAGGACGCACCTGTGCTAACAGTTAACCTACATTAGGATAAGGAATACTCAATAGTTTACAGTTTTTTGATCTGATGCTTTCTAATACATATAAATACTTTTGCATCTGAAATGTACATGTAGGTACATGTATGTGTTCATGTTTTGAATTCTGATTAGGTTTTAAACTATACCTCTGAAAACAAACATAATGAAAAAAACAAAATATTAGTATAGTGATTTTCCAGCAGTATTCTTCTTATTTGATATGTCTAAAAACATCATCAAAAATCGGATTCCCCACCCGCCATCTGTCCTCTCCAGCAAAAACTTCGGTAAAAGGAATGGTCATGCCACACTGGGCATTCAAATACTGGGCAGGGAGCACTCGGGCCTGTACCCATTGGGCTACTGAGTTTCTGACCTTTCTGCCTCTTAAGCATTTTGAATCCCCCTCCTCTTCCCCCTTCCAGTATTGGACATTTTCTTACCTCGATAAATTCAACAATCTCTTCTTTTATATACTTCTATTGCCAATTGTCTCTCTCATGAAATAGCTATACATGAATTAGTGATTTTTAGAAAATGCCTTATGGCCTTTATACTGTTAGGTTTCTTACATGGAGTGATCAACTTTTGCTAATCAGTTCACTGGCCAGAATCTAACCTCTTTTCCTTCTTAAAACATATTTAATCTTCTTTCTGTTTTTGGAGAAAGAGACACCTTTCTACCCCTACCTGTCCTCTAGCTCGTCCTAATTGATGGGCCCTGATGGCTTTCAGCACACAGCATTTCTCTGGTTCAGGAAATATGACTGTCCAGGCTACTTTCTCTTCACATTATCTGACACCCACAGTTTGAGGAGAGGTTTACTTTAGTTCACAATCTCAGAGGTCTGAGTCCATTCATGGTTGTCCCATACAAGTAGAAGGGCATGGTGTTGTTAGAAAAGGCACATAGCAATCTTCCTGTCCAAACAAAGGATGGACTTCGGAGGCATGGACGACAGGGTATGAGGCTTTAATTTCCTTTTGCAAAAGGGTGTCCTTCCCACGTGCAAGTGGAGAAAGGACCGGCAAGCATGGTCGGGGGGACCTTTTTCCTAACTTGCAAGGCCCTCCCCCCACCGTTTCCCATTGGCGGGATTCACAGTCTTCCCGGGAAGGTCTAGAGCATTGGCTCAGGGCCACGTTCATCACAACGTTATTACTCAGGGCCAAGTTTATCACAAAGTCACATCCTAATCCCTCCTCCCTCCTTTCTGCCTCTGCCTGGTCACCTGGTCACCTGGTCGGGTATGGTGCAAAAATGTAAAGATCCGCCATCTTGAACAATGTGCCACTGTTACCGCTAGGTGACGCTCACAGTGTGAAGGAAAGTCACTCATGGCATGGCTGCCAGGAGGCAGAGCAAAGTGAGCAGACAGCAGGGGAAATACATCCTTCTGGGTCAAGTCTCCAGGGACCCATCCCTTCCTCCAGGCCCTGTCTCCTAACAGCACATGAAATCACTAGTGGATTAATCCCCATTTACCAGTAACCTAACTAACACATAAGATTTTGGGGAGACATTTTAGATTTAAATCATAACAATAACCAAGTCTCAAAAATGGCACCCATTAAATTCTCAGGAGAAAGGCTGACATTCCACTCTTCCAAGGGGATACTCAATGAATTTTTTTCTATGTACTTTTTTTCTGCTTTTTGGTCTTTTCCTGCACATGACTAAAGAAGCCCAGAAATTCTAGAAGTTTCTAACACCTGTCACGTGGAAAAAGTGAACCACAGTGAAAACACTGTGATATTGACAGAAACGAGAGGAAGGAGAGATAAGTTAACTCATTTGGCCCTTTGAGCTGCTGTCTGACAAGCACATCACCACCAGAATGTTCACTTACAAATGCAAATAAATGTCCTTGATGACTCAAACCCATTTGCGTTGCTATTTGTTCTCTCCTGACCTCTTAAGTTTCCCCTCCTACCACTCTCAAGAAGACTTGTCAGACCACACTGACGTCTTTTAACTCTTTGAACATACCTTCTTATAAAAGAACTTCCTATGGTTTCTCCTCTTGTTTGACACATTCTTTACCTTTGTGTCAATTGCTAATTTTCACCTCTAATCTCCAAATTCACTTTTGTTTGCCTAATGTATCAAAATGGAAGGCTGTTTCTGGTTGTCTGGCAATGGTGGACTAGCTCTGGCCCAGGCAACCCTGCAAACTCCTCCACCCTCCAGTGTGCTGTAACCACATCTCCTTCACCCACCTCTTTCAACGAAATCTAAGCCTTCCCTATATGAGACCATCATTTATTAGGTAGGCTACGCCAGCCCTAATGTAGCTTTTGGCATCCTTTTGACAATTGTCTTTATACCAATTTTTCTTGTCTAAGTTACTGTGTGGTCTCTGTGTCCTGATTAGCTCCATACTATAAAAATATGTCCCTCTTTCCTTGGTTGTTTATATTTCAGATATCAGGTTAAATATTTTCTTCAGGAAAACCCCCCCAACTTCTATTTAGATTTTTGTATTTACTAACTGTCATTGTAGACCCTTGCTTACAATCATAATGATTGTGTACTTATTTAATGTCTTGCTTCTTACATAAGAAGGAGAATGAGAAAAGGAAATAATGTACGTTATATATTCTAGAACCTGACAGAGTTCTTAGTACCACATAGAAAAGGCTTTCAGAATATCATACTTGGCAATATTTTTCTAAGTTTATTGAACTATATTAGAAAAATAACATTGTACATGATATCTGATTTGGTGAAGATTTGATACACATTCTTATTGTAAAGTGATTACCACGGTCAAATAAACACATCTCTTAACTCACATAGCCGTTTGTTGTATGTGTGGTGACCTGCTTCCTTAACAAATTTCAAATATATAATACAGTATTATTAACTATATTAATAGTTTTCTAATTAAATAAGTGAGTTCTGCTGCTCTCAACTAGGAGACAGTTTTCTTAAGATGCAGCTCACTGTGGATCAATGCTGGATTGTTGAAACACCTGCTTCTATTCTTTTTATTTTTAGCTAAAACAAGATGCCAGATTTTCCTCCATCCATCAATGACCTCTTAATGTGAATGTTTTTCCCTGATCAGCAGTTTGTGGGCATCTTTCCAAACCTTTGTTGTCTCTTGAGAATAGCTGCTTCTTTCCGTGAGTTTCATACACACTACCGAGGCTACATTGAATACCAGGGCATCTATGATGATGACGCTTTTGGGTTTGCCACCTGCATTAGGACTTCAATTTGTGGTCATAGCACTGTGACTGTTTTACAGATCACCTTTTTCCCCACCTTCTTTCCATGTGCGATGTAAAAAAATTGATTTCATACCCCACTTCAGGACTACAGCCAGGTCAAAGTTTATGCATTACTATCTGATTTAAGAATAGAAACAAAATCTAAGCCTGGGAAGTCAGAATCTGCTTGATTTTTCTTTGAATTTTGTGAGGCCAAAACATTCTGCTTTCTCCTGAACGTGGCTTCAAAGATTCATTTTCTGAATTGCTGCAACCATATTTTAACTATAAGTGCAAAATATACTACTCAAAATAGAGATGAGCAGAACAACAAAAACAACAGACAAAAAAATAGTGTAGGCCCTGATATCAAACTGTTCCAGAAACTAGGTCTTCTGGATTTTCAGGTGGACTCATAAATCCACTTGCTCCTTAATTAGTTACCAGCTTTAACATACTTTGTAAACTTGGTAAAAAATATTCCCAGCTGCCTTCAAGTGGTAGTACACTTGCCTGGCACATGCAAAGCCCTAGTCTCTGCCCCCACACTGGAAAAAAGTAAATTAATAAGCATGAACAAATTAGAGGAAGAAAATCAGTTTTGGTTACATGGATGGGAAGAATACTGTTCAAGTACTGAGATAAACACATTTATATTAGTCATTTTTTAGTATTAATACTTAAAATAGGAAAATATGCCAAAATATAAATATATGTAATAAATCTGTCAAACCTACAGAAGAATATAACAAATATAAATAAATTTATAAATATATCTGTAAATAATAATGAGTTTACATTACAAGTGCATAAAATAATATTTTGCAGTTTATGTACACAGTTGTAGAATTTGGCCCCTCTAAAAATTTAATTCAGGAATCTATAATTATGCAAAATATTGAATATTACATGAGAATGTATTAGAGATATACCTACTGTATTCAAAGATGATGGAAAGGGCAGAAGAAAAAAAAAGAAATATAGAGTGACCTAAGAAAGAAAGGAAAGAAAAAGAGGAAGAAAAGAAAAGGAGAAATGGGAGTAATAAAAACTTATTCAACAAATATTTTCTGAGTATCTATACTGGGCCAGGATTCTGGGAACATAAAATTAAAGAAACAAAACAAAGCAAACAAGCTGTTAAAAATAAAAGTCAGGGTTCAATAGTCAATAAACATGGTCTGTCAAACGTGAAAGCTTCCTGAGCAGGTCCAGCTGGAGCAATTCTGAAATGGAACCACTAGCAGTTTATCCAGTGGGAACTTTATACTATCAGCCAAACGGGGGAGGGAGCGCTGGGAAGGGAGTGTGGAGAGTGAATGGATGGCTGTGGCGGGTGGAGGCAGCAATCGCAGCGCAGGGCAGCACGAGGAGGAGGGAGGGACACAGGACGAGCTGCCTTCTCGGTGTTCACCAGAGAGAGCAGGGCACCCTGTAAACATGAGTTTAGGTTGACTAAACCATTAATGTGGTAGGCATGAAATGGGAGGGGGTTTGGGGAATGATTATTTTAGATAAAAACCACAGCCCACTATTCCTACCCTTGGGAAGCTCAGTGTGGTGTTAAAGAAGAACATATAAACAACAAAAATCCATGCAACCTGTTGAGAGTAAGTCAGGTTATTGAAATGGTTTGCCATATGTTCTAAGAACAGAGAAGCATGAGGAAGAGATTCTGAGACTTCAGGTTGGATCTTGACCACTGACAGGAGCTTCCGCAGCAGAAGACTTTGTTGACCACTCATCAGCACAGATGCACAGCTGCGAGGGCCTCAGGCAGGGCTTAGTCTCCAACCAAACAGGAAACGGCCTTGAGGAAGAGAGCAGAAGGAAGTTTCTCAGATTTACTAATCAGATAAGACATTCCTCTCCTAGGAAGATTGCGAGGAGAGGTGAAGGCAAGAAAATATAAAGCAAAGGTAAAGACTTGTTTGTCCTCTTCAGGAGCTTTAGGCTTAACGACCAAGCTCTGAGCCCTCAGGAGTGTGGCATTCTTCTTGGGGACGAAGATCTGAAATTTACGTTGGGAGTCCTGTCCCAGCCTGTGTGAAATTGCTTCCCCTCGGTTCTAACCATAATCTAAAATGAAGAAAAGTAAAGAGTTACCAAAGTTAAATAAGAATGTGGTCTTACGGCCGCACTCACTACTGAGCAACATCTGCCAATCCAATGATTTACAAGTACCAACCAGACCATCTCCATGTTGAATCCAGATTTGGAAGCTGGGAAAATAAAGGAGTATGATATTTACTTTATCCCTAAACGTTTAGGGGGAAGATTTTTAAATAAGGAACTTTATGTATTTTTTGAAAGAGATGTTGCTGGATGCTGAGGAATGAGTGTGTCTAAGATGGTCGGGGGGAGAGCAGACGTGGGAACTGCTGCCGCAAGAGGAAGAAATCGTGGTGGCCTGGGCCAAAGTGAGGGTGAGCACGGGCTTGTGGACACAACTAAATAGATGGCTCTCAGGCATTGACTAAGCTAGGAAAAAAAAAAAAAGCAGGCTTGGACGAGAAAAAAGTTAAAAGTTTTGTCATATGACAAGTTTACGTGAGGTTTCTAAATGAAAAATAATCATGTGTACAGTTAGATTGTGACACTGAACACAGGTAAGGTAAGGGCTGGACGTGGAAGCTGGGGAGACGCTGGCATAAGAGTAATGTGCCCTTAGAAGGCCTTGGGTTGTAAACTGTAAGTGTAATGGAGCTATATCTAATTCTTAGAACGTAGCAGTATTGTATGCATCCATACTTAAAATCATTATGGAAAAGTATGAACGAAAAGGTATTGCAGACACTGTGTGTGTGTGTTTTTAAAGAGGAGTTAGAATTTATTTTTCTAAACTTGCCATTCAGGGTTTTTATGACATGTAATGAAACCAGGAGGAGTTCTTGAGCACTGCGATTTAAGATGAGATGGATGGCGGTGTATTTTGTACTTTAGACAGGAAGGAACACACCGCTGGAGGGTGAATGACATCGGCACTGTCATTCACATGCAGTATGACTCACCTCTCTCCGCGGCACATGAAAGCACATATGGGCCCAACCTCTCTGCTGAGATACCATCTCTTTCTGGAGACCACACATCTTCAAGTCTTACTCACAACTCTCACGTAACTAGTGATGTTGTATCTTCTTTAGTTTCCCAAATACTGATAAATATCCTTAGTATTGTGATTTCAGTTTTGCTGTGTTGATATGCGCTGTGTGGCCAATCTTTGAACTGGAGAAAGAATTGTGCTTACAGTGAAGTTTGCGTTGTCGGTTGACTTTTGTCGGTTTTGTTTAGAAGCATTTTGGAAGTACAGAAGAATGTTTTAGAATCAACCAAATACATGACATTAAATATCTTAATGTAGTAGGTAAATTTTTAATAATTTTAATCACTTACGCTTTTAAAATGTTGTAATACTATTTTACACCAAAAGACTATCGGTATTAGGAACTCATCATGACCTATCAGACTATGAAGACCAGTGTTGTGATCTCAGTTTCTTCTTCAGAATGTTTTAATTAGATAAGTCACAGAAAAGTATTGCTCTGGCCTCCTTCCTCCTGGAGAAATAAAGTAGAAGTTCTTCCCATCTGTGGGAAACTTCAGAGGAAAAAGTAGTGTGTCTGCCTAATACTTTCTTATTGTCTTTATAATAAAATGAAACCATTTCGCTGTGAGAATCTTTCTGAGCAACGATCCCTCTAGATGCCTCTGTACATGGCTCATCTCCTTGTTGCAACACTTCAGCTGTGCAGGTCTTCTCTGAGGTTCCTGAACTGCTGAACTTCTTCCCAGTCTTGGATCTTCACATGAGTTGATCTTCTGTCTCTGAAGATTCAAAGCATTGATGACGGCTCATTGTTACCACTCAGATGGCAACTGACTTCTTGTCCCCTTAGACAGGCGTTCTCTGGCCACGCCATCTATTGGGACTTTCTGGAACTCTCTGTCTCATTGCTTAACATACTGATTTTCTTATTTTCACTAATAATTTTTTCACTTATATATTATTTTTTGTATTCCTTATGCTGCTTCTCTTGACCTATCAAAATGCCATGGAAGGAGGGCCTTGCCTTGTCCGTTACTGTCCTCTCTTCCTGGGACAATTCCTAGGACACTGTTGGCATTCAGAAAATGTTGTTATGTGAGTAAATAAATGGAACAATTCATTTGTTATCCTTCATGTCACTTGTGTCAGGAGAAATCCCAGGCTTATCCTCCAGTCTTGTCCACCTCTCTTCATTTCTGGGCCCTTTCCACCTCTCCACATATGTTTGTTCATGGTTATTTCATTCTTTACCTGTTAAATCCTAGCCTACAAAAAGTTCAAATTTATTCATAATATAATACTGATGATTAAAAGTCGAATGAACTGTTATCAGCTTATCAATTTTCATATTGCTCTTTCACTCTTATAATGGCTCTTAATCTAGCCAAGTAGATCAGCGCCTACCTCTCTGGAGAGATGCTCATGCGCACTTATGCAGAGCACTATTCCATGGTCACAGAGATATTCTCATGTTACCTCTAACAGCCTGGTGGTTTTACCCCTCATATTCACATTCACATTCAACAGTTCCAATTGGTTTTTGTGGAGTTGGTTAAGCTCCACCCCCCGTGGATACTCAATGGAGCCATCCACTTCTCTCTCCATTATCATGTCATATTTTCAATGTATCAGCTGAGTCTCTTTGTGGACTCTTTGCTCTGTGCCTTAGTCATTTTATGCATGTGTGAGCCAACATCACCTTGTCTTAATTAGTATAATATAGTATATGTGACTAAGATTAATTATATTTTTCAATAGATCTTTATACCTGATACTACAAGTCCTCTAGCTTTATTTTTCCTTCCTTTTCAGGATTGCCTTGGCCATTCCTAAACCCTCGTATTCTATATAATTCTTATATTTAGCTTATCAATTTCTGAAAAACAAAACAAAAATCATGCTTTCTGTACTTGATTGAGATTTACCTGAGAGTTTGGAACATGAGAAAATATTTTGTAACTATCAAAATCACACCAATAAATTTATAAAAACTCAAGCATTGTTTTACTATATAATCAATAACATGGTAATATTACACATATGTATAATAACTCTTGCCATTTGAAAGTTAAGAAAATGTACTCAGAGATATGATTTAAATTATTGAAATTACACAATGAGTGACAGGAAGGAAATGAATTCTAATCCTTACTCCCATTTTGAAAAGTCAAATTTTTCAGTCACCTGTATTTTTTAAGAAGAGACTTTCAAAAAGTGTATCTAAAATAAATTACAAATTTTTACCAAAAGAATGTAATCATATATTTTCATTTTAATTTATAGTCATTTCTATGATTATGAATAATTGGTTTAAGTCAGGACGCAGTGTTAGCCTGAGGCTCTGGCTTTGGGATTATTAAATCTTAAGTATGTTAAAAATTAGCCTTAAGAAAGTTGTGAAAAGTAAATGTAGACATAAATGATAAAACAGGATGAAGAAAGACTAGCCTAGAAAAAAGACGACTCTGGAAGAGAGAAGGATAATGCACCCTGAAGAAGAATTTCAGAGAGGCTCACAAGGCAGACCCACGCTTTGTCTAACTGAAATTCTAAGTTCAGTGCCAACTGGATATGTCACATTCCCTAATTTTTCCAATCACATATATAAACATGGGCAGCAAGATAATTATACCTTGGTCAAAAACAAATAAAAAATTCTTCTACAAAGAAATTGAATAAATGATCTGAGATTACTTAAGGCAGAGTATTTATTCATCAGTTTATTCATAGGAGAGACCTGTACGTGAGAGTTTTGATCCTGAGATATGACCTGTTCATTTCTGCTTCCTATAGTACGAAGAATACCTTTAATAAGGACTGACTACTTTCCTAGTGCATCCAGGAGTTATGAATCATGGGACCTATTTTAGGAAATCTCACAACAAGAAATAAGAATTGAGTTAAAAGCAAAAGGTGGGGTGAGAGGAGCACTGATTTAACTTAGGAGAAAGAGAAATGAATAAGAAAACTTAAAAACAGAAAAAATTCTAGTTATTATAGAAAACTTTGAAAGGTTATTGTTTACATAAAACAAGCAAAGGAGGCTGTGAAGATAGAAAACTAATAACAAACCCAAAGGAACGCTTCAAAATTAAAAATGACTGTCAATCAAAAGAAAGGAAAAGGGAAAGAATTAATGAGAGAGTTGAAAAAGAAAGTTTGCAATATCTCTGGCTGGAAGAAAAAATGGATGGAAAATTTGAGCAAAACATGAAGGAAATGGAACACCACTTTAGAAGGTCTAGCAAGAAGAAGCTAAAAGAGGTTTCAAAATGATTAATTGGGAGAAATTATCAAAGGGAGAAATTATCAAAAAATAAAGCAGATAATTTCCCAGATGTGATGAATGGTACTGAAAAGTACCTTGAGTACTCAGGTCAAGGAATCAGCAAAAACGTGTGCACTTCCCCTGTGCGAGGTTAAGGTACAAGAGGAAGGCATTTTGATTACCTAAAAAGTGAACAAAAGTTAGAAGGCTTTGGATTTCTGACAGATAGAACCGTGGGAGTTATCAAAGCATTTCTGAGTCAACCTAGGACTGGAGTTCAGTAATTGCACAGCTACAGACAAGGGAAAGGAAAAACATAAATATCTAAAAATGGAAATAAGTCATACAAATGTTGGCATTGACTGCGGCAATATTGTCAATGACAATAATTCCCAGTGATTTCATCATGAAAAATGACATTTCTCAGGGCTGTATGTAAACTGGGCTTGGTGTCCTTGCATTGTGATTTCAGTATGGTTGAAGAATCTCCCCACGGATTCATAATACAAGTGCATGGGTTTTATCTGAGAGTCTTTCTTCTGCCAAATCATTTTGCAGATCTTTGATCTTGTCAGTTTGTAAATATGAGTCACATTTTTTCCTGGCAAAACCTAAAAATGTAATTCCTGATGCACCGGGTGCTGCATGCGTCTACCATTCTACCGACTTACTAGCCAGGTGTCACGACTTGATAGTATACTAACTGTTTTTTTCTTGTCTCTTCTACAGTTGCCACATAAAATACAGAATGTACAGCGAATTTGAATTTCAGATAAAGAACAGAAAGGCTTTCGGTATTTCCCAAATACTACATGGGCACACATATACAAAAATATCACATCTATGTAATTTACCTTAACTGGGCATGCTACATGGATACTTGCTAAATCTAGCAGCACCCTTCTTTTTCCCCAGACACAACAAAAATCCTTAAGAGAAGGGCTTTTTTTTTTTTTTTTAACTTTGTGTCCTGTTCCTAAGCATGATACCTTCACATATGGGATACTCCATTTTTTGGGGGCAAATAATTAAGGAAAAAAACAGACTAAACTAATGTAACATGTGTAGTGTTAGCAAAACTGTTTTCAAATTACAGTTTATAATGTAAAATGAGTCAGTCACTTAGGCCAAATCTAGCATATTTATACTCCAAAATGAGTTTATACTCCAAAATGAGTCATTCAACTGAGCCAATACCAGTGGTTGCTTATCCTGTGGCATCACAAGATGACTGTACACTAATTTTGACTTTTTAAACATATCTGAGAGGAATAACCCTGTTGTCTAGTTCAAATTTTTAGAAGTCTTTCACTTTTGATTGTAATATTGAGAGGGAGAAATGGCTCCAATGTATTTGGTAGATTTTTTTTTTTTTAAAAGAGTGAAAGTTCTGTCCAACTGAAGCGGAGGGTCATGGAAACTCAACTGAGCTTTGGTAATATTTTGCAAACTCCCTTTGGTAATATTTTCCTTTGACACTAGGGTCTTATAGTCAATGACAGAACTGCGTTAACACATTAATCAAGTCAAGCCATTTTCCACAGGAAATTTAAAGTTAAAAACATTCCATTCAATAACAAAAAAGGTGTTTTGGAAAGATTTGATCCTGAAATGTACAGATACCTGCTAAAAGTTATGAAAAGAAAAGTCTACAATTTGCCTTTACGTAGCATACTTAATTTTGGTCTTTTACATCCTGTGAATTCTCTTTTCTCTGACTTTTATTTCAAAATTGATCAAATTTGGGTTTTAACTTTTACACAAACTTTTTGCTATTTTCACAAAGCCAATGGTATAAGGACCTGGAAAGCATATAACCAGTCTTATAGGAGCTGGCCCACTTGGTGAGTCATCTGAGACCTGTGTCCTGCTGTTTTCCAGAATATGCTCTTGTCTCAGTCCCTTCTGACCCTCAGCTTACTCAACTGCAACATGGTGGTCAAGATTTCTGCCTCTCTTGACTGTGACAAGGACCAAATAAGAATACATGCATCAGAGTACAACTATTAGATAGTACAGATTTTTTTTGAGGCAGAGTCTTGCTCTACAGTCCATACTGGTCCTGAGCTCTCTATATATCCCAGGCTGGTTTCAGACCTAAAGTAATCTTTGTGCCTCAGCGTCCTGAGTACCAAGATTACTGGTGTGTACCACCAGGCCCAGCTAGAACAGATATTTTTTGCTTCAATGCATTATCAACCTAGTATTTGTATTGAGAAGACGAAAGATAAACACATGGAGAATAGAGAGCAATCTGTTTGGATTCAAGGTGGAAGCTGCCATTGCAGCATTCATCTTAGAAATGGCCTGGTTTCCTGTAACAAAGAAAAATAGGCTCACTCAGTTATATTTAGTTCTAAGTTTGCAACAAACTTTTGAGGATATTCTGTAAGAGAAACTAGCCACATTGAGGTAAAGGAGTTATACACGTCCTGCCCAAGAGGAGAAGTGTGTGTGTATGTGTGTGTGTGTGTGTGTGTGTGTGTGTGTGTGTGTGTGTGCACATTCTCACACATTTGTATGTAAAATCATGCTACTTCTTGAAAGCAAGAAGAAATGCACTCCCTCCCCTCTCTCCACCAGTTAAAAATTAGAAATTGGGATGGGAGAGGGAGTGTTTATATCGTAAGGATTAAATAAATATTTTAAAATGCACAGTGCAGAATCTTTATATGATTAAGTCATCAAAAATGTAAGATTTAGTATCAAGAAACTCTATCTGTAGAGAATGATGGGGAAGAGGGGTGACGGCTGATTCATACAAGCATTGGAGCTAGTCAACGCCTGTCCTGTAGGCTAGTCACATGATGACAGAGAATACTTATAGAAGAAAAGAGTTAGAGAAAGAGAGAGTGGAGTAAGGAGAATGGAGGATGGACAACGCCTGTGAGTGTGCTGTGGAAGAGGAATGGTGCAAATCCACACTCTGACAAAACAGGCATGGAAGTGCTGGCCTCCAGTACGCCAGGCTTGCCCCACACTTTTAGCAGAACAGTGCCCAGACAGGTTGCACAAACTCCTACAACATCTGATCAGCGACGAAGGCTTCGCTACCGCGAAAAGCAAGCAACACAGAGCAATGAGATGGCCAGGCAACTCAACACATGAAGGGGAATGCTCAATAAACCCTAAAAGGGGAAGAGAAAGTCAACAGGGCAACCTGAATAATTTTGTTGCCATTGCTCTTTAGAGAAAAGGCATAATCAATAACTTCAGAATACATCATAAAGATGACAGATTATACGTTATGGAAATTATAAATTTAGTTGTTGAAGTGTAAAACTCAAGAAGTAATCTGAAAAGTAGAGAACATGGAGCTGGAGGTCAACGTAGTGAGTTAGAAGAGTGAAACAAAGAATTCTCAGAAAAGCGCAGAGAGAGAGAGAGAGAGAGAGAGAGAGAGAGAGAGAGAGTAGAAGACAACTTAAAAGACCTTGCAGAATGGATGAAGAATTTTGTTAGTGTTTCTTTCAAAAATGAACCAAATAAAGAAGAAATAATATTTAAACAAATAATAGAAGAGAGTTGCTTAATCAGGAAAGACAATTGTTCCTACATTAAAAGGTCTTATTAAAGCCAAATAAGAAAAAACCCTTAAACACTGACATCATTTCAGAACCCACAATGCTATGGGGGACTCCAAAGAGCGTCTATAGGACAACAAATATTACCTTCAAATGAGCAAGCATTGACAACTGTTGTCTAATATGAAACTTTGTTGGCTGTAAGATAGTGAAAAAAAATATCCTCCAAGTTTTCAGAGAAAGCTGTTTGACTCTCAAATTTTAAGCATTGCCAAATTATGAACATAAGATAAAAATGTTTTAATATGTGAGAATTCAGAATTATTAGCACTACAACTTTTTAAAATTCCCTGTTTTCTCATATCAATAAAAATATTACTTTTAAAAGATGATGTGTAGTCAAGAAGCAATAATGAAGGAAATTTCCAAAAGATTGAGCAACCTGAATGCACGTAATTGACTATTTACTGCATGTGCATGTGCTAAAGGCAAAGGTTACAGAGAGGCTGGCCAATGAAAACAGAGAAAGTGCCAAATACACTAATCTTCTGGTCCCACTGGAATACATATCAACTAATTAAGCTTAGATACCATTAGAAAAAAGTAAACTTTTTAAATACATGTGGAAACAAAACCTTCACAGAGCAGAATTAAAATATGAACTATTGTTAGTGCAGTGGTTGGTTAATCTTGATTTGCAACGTGTTTGACTTCAGAGTTACTTAGGGGATTAGTCAAAAACGTTTCTGGGTGTGTCTGGGGTTTCATGAAGCTTTGCCCTCTTCCCCTGTACTCTGCTTCCTGGCCAGCTGTCACCATGAAGTGAATAATTTGGGGCTGCCATGCCCTTCTGTCATATTTCTGCCCTGAAGCCTGTCAACTGTGGGCAAAAACTATGAAACCATGACATGAACTAAATAAATCTTCTCTTCCTTTAAGTTGTTTGTGTCAGGTGTTTTGTTCCTATAATAAGAAAGCTTCTAATGTAGCCTCATACCCACGCATACACACACACACCCAGAGAGAGAGCGAGAGAGAGAGAGAGAGAGAGAGAGAGAGAGAGAGAGAGAGAGTGAGAGGAGAGGCAGGAAGAGAGGAGACTGAGCTATGCCATCAGGAGTAGGAGAGCAGGCCTATTTGCAGCCAAGCAAATCCAAACTAAGAGCAAGCGCAGTCGTTCAATCTTATGTCACAGAATCATCATCAACTTTGTCACCTCTCTCACTTTTTCTCCTGATTATTTCACCTGGCCCTCCCAGCTTCTTTCCAGGATACAGCTAGTCAGAGGCACACATGAGGAATTCTGGAAGTAACTGCTACAAGCCTTGTAAATTCTATTAATAGTGTAAATGAAACTATTGCCATAGGATATTACCTGATAATAAGTGTCACATTTGTCATAGCATTTTAGGTTTATTTTACTTTAGTTTAGGACAATATTGTTACCCGTGGAGACTGAACATGACCAATGATGAAAGATGACATCTGGGTCTCCCAGGCACAAGGAAAAGAATTCAGTCACCCTTTGAGAAAGCTGTTCTTGAGAGATCACGTCCAAGCAAATGAATGTTATGTAGCAAAATTTATTGAGAGACAAAGGTGGTTTATAGACACACAGGACCATCACAAGAGAGTGAACAAACAAGGGGAACTTGAGAGCCTCTTTTTATGACCCCTGAACTTTCTTATTCAAAGGTTTGTCCTCCCAGAGGGAGGAATTGTTCCTCTCCTAGGTGATGATTCTATGTTTTGCAACTTTTGCCATAGGGCACATGGGCTTCCCATAATTCACCTGACTTTCTCTTATGCATGGACTTTTATACATATGCGTATGCTAATGACATCACAATAGGGAGACATCAGCTAAGGACACATGATCTTGCTCAGTGCACCTGCACCAGACTTGAGGAAGTCCATAATCTCTGTCTGTAGCTTCTGTGGTACCTCACCTAGTTTTCTCCTTTACTTGGCCATTACCAGTCATGGGTTGCCCTTGCCCAGCAGTTGATACTTTCAAGGCCTGCAGCTGTAACCTTCAGACCTATGTTTTATTTGTTTCTTTCCACTCGTGTCTGTCTGCTGCCTACAATATGGTCAAAACATAAAAAAGAGTTATTAAAAGCAGAGGATGAAAGATAAGTGGAATTAGATTGGAGCAAAAAAATATGTCATCTCTGTCTTCAATCCTTCCCTCTTCTATAAGCATCAATGCCTATCTTGATTAGAACCTTGGCAGTCATCCTACAAATCTCCCTCTTCCCAGTCCGTTCTTCCTAGTGTTATTTCTTCCTCAGTTCCCACGCAGTCCCTCTCTCACACAACAGTCTTCTCATTCCCTAGCTCTACTTCTGCCTTTGTCACTCTTATCTGCTACTCTACAGGCAGAATGACTCTCCAGAATTATAAACTTGATTCCACACTCTCTGTCCCCAGCGAATATTGTTGTTGATGCAAGAAAAGCACAGTCATTTTCCTCACCTCCCCTTAAATCTCCCAATGAGAGAAAGAATGCATTTGTATTCCCTCAACTCCTTTTTTGGGACCATAAGCTATAAAAAGTTCTGTTTGGTGGCTTCGGGGAAAGTTTTACATTCAATTCTTTAACATAACCAATGCTGCTTGAAAAGGGAGACAAATGACTTAGCCTCTTGCTATGAAAAGCTCTCAAGGAAACAGCTTAATTATATTCTTCCCAGAACGTGGATTACTTACAAATGCCTTTTTCTTCTGCTACAATTTCCCTGTTTCCAATTGTTACCCTTTTAGACCCACACTCGCCTCCCCATCACTGAATTTTGGGCCCACCCGACCTACCACCCACAAAGAAGGTAGCAACAGCAGCTATGCTACTGCTGCCCTTTGGCACCAGTTTGTAGCCCCCAGGCTGGCGGCAAACCATCTACTTGCCAGCTCTGCATTGGCCCTGGCTCTAAGCAATCCAACCCAAGCCAATTCTAGAGATATCCTATGGACAGCGATGCAGCTTCTTACCATCTTGATTATTAGGTGCAAGAATGATATACATAGGTCAAACTGTAAGATGGTCTTAAGCCATCTTTGCATGGTCTGAATTCTTTAATGCCTATTTCAGGAACTCAAGCAGCTGCTAAGTAGAGATATGACTAGCAGTTCTCTTCTGAGCCAGCCATCGGGGCATGACACCTGCATGAATTACTCCAGCTTTTCCTCCAAATTTTACTGGGAAATTCTAAAACTGAGTGTTTCAGAGTAATATTGGTTTTCTACATCCTCCCATCTAGATCTCATCCATCACATCACACAGCAAGGCCCTGGACTACAGCCCAAGAGTTTGTAAGTATCAAAAAAATAAATAAACAAATAAAAAGACTGTCTAAGGAAAGATAGGAGTCCTTCTGCACATCTAATTTTATGCAACTCCCAGTTGTGACCTTGACACAGATTCGTGTTGGCTTCTCTCCTTTCCTTTTTGGGGACCCTCGCTTGAGATCTCCTCGATAAACCTATTCTTATTTCTTAAAAATTTAAAAATAAATAAATAAAAAGGTTAACCCTTTTTCAATGTTGCTTATTTCCATATGAAAATGTAATGTTCAATTCAGGAATTCCCATCAGTGAACAAACAACGCCAGTGAGTCCAGCCTTGTGTCACTTGTCGCTGCCTGAAATACAAGGCTCAGCTAACGATGGGGACAGGGAGGCCTCAGAGGCCTCCGCCACTGACCTTACAGGCAACAAAGCAACCTGTAATCTGCTGCTATGTGTGCTGAGCACCTCCTGCCCTCCCCTGCTTAGTGAGCTCTTGGGTACAGTACACTACTTTTTCTTTATGAATGAATCCATTGGGCTGCTTCATCCTTCCACATTTACTCCACTTCTGGCATCATTCAAGGTGTGACTATCTTACTGGATCCAAATTAATTGATGTCTTTCTATGGTGATGGCAGCTTTAACCAAGGCTAAGTAAAAATCTATCAATTGTGTTTTGGCAAGATGATTTTTAACTTTTAAAGTTGTAAAGTATCATTGGGTAATCTACTTGACTTCCTTTAAAGGCTCCAATCTGTGTATACCATAATTAGACATACTTCCAAATAAGTCCTAAGCAGTTAATTCACAGAAACACCATGTGATTATCTGTGTCACTTTTCTTTTTAAGTTTTTAACACCCTTTTTTGCTTGAAGTCCTATTACAACTCAGATCTCTTACTGTTAGTATGTAAAGTTAAGTTCAACAGAATTTCTCAATAACTGTTTTGTTGTTGTTGTTGGCAAAAATAACCAGCCCTGCTTGCTTTTGAGATTCTCACTTATTGGCATGGTCTCTGAAAGATAACTCACAGCTTATAGTTTGGGAAAGGTCACTTGTAACTGTCTTGTATTTGTCCTAGAGATGACCACTACTCCAGGGTCCCTTGGTGTCCTCTGAGGAGTCAGTTCTCATGATGTCAGGAATGTGGAGCACCAACGTGGTCTTAGTTCTTATGAAGTGTAATCTAGTATATGCTTATTATGTTTTCTGGAAACATAATAAGCATATACTAGATTTCACTCCATGATAATGCAAACGGTGTTTGGAGGAACTAAATTCAGATTGTAAAGGAAGCATAACGAAGACCTACAATGGCACACCAAGACCCCTTTCCTTTTTGGCATAATCTTTACCAAAACACATATAGCTGAAGCTATCAGAGGAATTAAATTTTTAATCTTCCACAAAAACTGTATGCTCAGATACTGGAGCCAGTCAGGATTGTTAAGTAAGGGTGGAGGATTCAAATTGCCCACATACATTGATTAGTTTCTTCATCAGAGATGTTATCTCGTGATGTCTTCCCAGAATCCTGAGTTGCTTAAGGTTTACTAGAAACGGAGAGCTAAGATTGTCTTAAAGGTTCTTTGGTAGCGTGGCCAACTAAAATTGACAAAGGGGAGTTCCAGTCTCAGGTTAAAGTAAAAGTAAAAGCCATCAAATAGCCTTCTAAGCTTTCCAGCTCACACCTTCTGGTGTGCAACTTCCTCCTGCCTTGTTCTTTTTCTCTGTGCACCTTCATGCCCTCCGAGCTCTGTCTTCAGGTCTGGTAGTGTACTGTCCCTTTCTCTACTTATGCGGGGATTTTTCCTAACTACTTTTTATTCCTGTGGTACCACCCATAGAGAGGAAACAGAGGTAGGCCTGTTTCTTTGTTTGTTTTTTTGAGACAGGGTCTCGCTCTGTGGTCCAGGCTGGTCCTGAATTCACTTCAGAGCCCAGGCTGGCCTTGGGCTCATGGCAATCCTCCTGCCTCAGCCTCCTGAATGCTGGGATTACAGGCGTGGGCCGCCACACCCAGCTTATGTGGTGCTGGGGAATCAAACTCGGGTACTTAGCGCTTGGCTTAGCACTTGCTCAAGCGCTTTAACCGCTGAGCCATTCCTCCAGCCCCGTAGGCCTATTTCTTAGCTACTTCCTTCCCAAGTCTCACACAATCGTATGCCATTTTTCTCTCTCAGTTTCTTCTTCATATGATGAACAGGACACATAATTATCTCTTATGAAGTTAATTTAGGTTAGATTTTCCTAGTACAGAGTGTAAAAAAGTGATCTGTCTTCAGTAGACTCATAGAGGGGCAGTATTCTTCAGATGAGAAGGAGTGCAGTAGGAGAGAGAAGGGCAAAGACATAGGATGAGATCTCAGGTACTGAAAAACTAATTTCAAGTGTGATATAGTCTGGAGCATAACCAGAGGCACAAAGCTTGTTCCCTTCCGAAGTGAGATCTTGGTTGATCAGACCTCAGTGCCGTCCAGTCAGTCATTGCTGGCAGGTTATGATGGAGAAGTTCTTAATCTCCCTAAAAGGTGACTGCCATTATCTGAGAGCCGTGCTTAGGAAAATGGGAGGGTATGTAGTGGTGATCCATTAACCACCACACTCATGACAGCTTGAGGACATATTTAGTTACTGGTAAAAGCAAGTTTCCACCAACATCATCTTATGTCATAGTCTACCTTTATCTCAGGTAGATAATTGGTTAAGAACTCTAGATAAAATTGTGTTAAAGAGGATGCTGAAAATACTTTAGAAATTCTGTCGATACAAAGCAGCAGGTATGCAACACAAGTGTTGTTGGTGCCATGCTTTGTAAGTGAAAATTGCCTGCACTCTGAGCTCCCTCAGACAAATGGATCACACAGATTTATGAAGGGTGAGCAACTGGTAATCATAGACACTTAACCGTTAGAAAGGAATTTAAAAATTCTTAACACAGAAGAATTGTTTTTACATACTTAAATATGTTGAACTTTTTAAAAAACACTCATTAAACAGTCAATAAGCAATCCCAATCAGAGACGATCATGGAAATAAAACTTAAATCCAAGACATCAGGGCTGGAGGAATGGCTCAGTGGTCAAAGCACTTGCCTAGCCAGCACTAAGTCAAGTGCTAAGTACCCGAGTTTGATTCCCCAGCACCACATAAACTGGGCGTGGTGGCGCATGCCTGTAGTTCCAACATTCGAGAGGCTGAGGCAGGAGGATTGCCATGAGTCCAAGGCCAGCCTGGGGTCCAGAGTGAGTTCAGGATCAGCCTGGGCTACATAGTGAGACCCTGTCTCAACAAATCTAAGACATCTTTGTTTCCACACAAGATGAGAAATCTGATCTCCAATATACACATTTATTCCATTGCATGTATTTCTATCGGTACACTCAAAATGCTCTAGTATGAATTTGTCTCCAATTTGTGCCTTCTCTTGGTCTCTAACCTCATAGTATGTATTATTCAACTTTCACTTTTATTTTCAACTGAAAGCCAGTGTACTTTGCTCCATAAATAAAAAAAAAAATAAATGGAACATTAAGAAAATAAGAATTGACAATTCCATCTTCAGAAGTAATCATTATTTTAGGAAGAGAATCATAAGACGTCCTTGGATTTCTCAAGGGATAATCATTTCTCCCCCCATATGCATCTACCATAAATCATGGAGGTAGTTTCGAGTTTTAAGTTTGCTTGGCTCACCCCAGTTGTACTGTCTTGGGGTTACAGGGTCAAGGCTGAGTGGTTATTATAGTTGATTCCAAATGCAAAGAGAAACAGGAAAGCCGGGAAATAAAATGTCAATAGGAATTTCAGCCCAGGCAAAAATAAATTCTTCAGAAAACAAATATTTCATTTCTTCTTTGACTGAAAGACTTGAAAGTGAAAGTAAGCCTCTTCATGTAACTATGACAAAACAGACTTTAGAGTTATCAACAATCGTGGTTGAAGAGAATGTAAATGAAAATTAGGAATTCTAATCTACCACCTTCAGAAGTTCAATTACACAACTGGACATTTTAATAGTAAATTACATTTTCCTTCAGAGAAAGCAGACACTTTAGTAAAATGCTCAGTGATTTTGCCTAGTTTTTCAGAATTTCTCTGTATGAATCAGGGTTCTCTAGAGAAATGTAACCAATAAGAGAGAGAAGAGACATTCATTTTAAGAGATAGGCTCACATGATTAAAGAAGTTGGCAAGTCCAACGTCTACAAGAAAGGCCACAGGCTACAACTCATGATAGAGTTCAGCTCAAGTTCAGATGCCTTCTGATGGCAGAATTCTTCCTGGAGAGGTTACTCTTTCCTTTTTTTCACACCTTCAGCTCTTCAGCTGATTGCATGAAGTTCACCGACACATAGAATAATCTATAATCTGCTTTACTCAAAGTCTATGAATTTACATGTTAATCTCACTGAAAAAAAAATCTTCACAGAAACTTTTAGGACAATGTTTGCGTATCTGGAGATGGTGGCCCATTCAAGTTGACTCATAAAACTAGTCATCACCTTGCCCCAAGTTTTTGTAAATCTATGAAATTTTTGTTCCTTTGGTCTTCTATTTCACAGTATTATTTCTCCTGTTCCTTACTCACTAATTCACTGTTTACTTCCTATTCTTAATTGTTGCTAGCTGGGTTAGTGTATTTTACGTACCAATCACATCCTCTACTGACTTAATTGAAAAGTAATTTTTTGTCTGTATTTTATCTTTTTGTAGTGTCCTTCGGTCATATTTCAGTTCAGGAATTATTAGATTAAGATCATGACAATGAAAATAGTAACGAATGAGCAATTGGTACATTGTTGGAGAAATGGCCCAAGAACCTGATTAGGTAAACGGGAATGCTGGCTCTT
The DNA here is from genome assembly GCA_004027205.1 of Ctenodactylus gundi. Lineage (NCBI taxonomy): Eukaryota > Metazoa > Chordata > Mammalia > Rodentia > Ctenodactylidae > Ctenodactylus > Ctenodactylus gundi. Next base: position 189,174 of record PVKB01000015.1, read on the forward strand.
GTCCAAGGAAAGCTCTAAGTATGTGAGGCAAAAAGCCCAATCTCATCACTCTCTGAAGCCTGATAAGGTCTCCTGCCTGACATTCGTGCTTCCCTTGGATAAACAATTGTAAAACAAACAACTCTGGATGGGCTCATAGTTGTGCTTAAATTATTTGCACTGTGAGAAAACTTTCTTGATGGTGCCTGGTTAATTTCTAGTTAATATATAGAATCTGTTATAGATGTAGTTACTAAACCTTGTACGAACCTCCCCAAGTTCTTTGCCTGATAATCTTTGTGTGGCCCACGTAAGTCCCCTGCCCTCACTCAATTTGCTGACGCTCAGATCCAATGTTTCTTCTTGAACTTTGTATGACCTTTCTATGTTTCCATCGAGTATAAAAAGGGCTGGGAAAGAAACAAATTGTCTACACCGGGACTGTGGCACTCCAGTCTCTGCAGGTCCATTTCCCCAGGATTCCCTCAGTTAAACTGGAAAACGTTACAGTATTTCACCTGTCATTGCACATAAATGTTTCACAGTACGTAAATGAGTTACAGCACGGGATTATCACACATCACTCATCATGATAGTCAGACAAACTCTGACAATTCCAATGTTTCACCATCTCTAAAGTTTAATTTGAGATGATTGGAAGTGTACAAAAGATGGAAAGATAGCACGTTACTTTAAGACCGTGTGTTTCCGTTCCACTGAATAGTCTTCCCAAACCAAATCACAAGCTGTGAACATCCTCAGCACTCTCTTGTTTCCTAACTTTAGTCTGCCGAATCACAACCCTTCCATCATGGCACTAAAATAAGAATAAAAGGTAGAAAGAAAAAAATAAAGACAAAAGATTATACGAGAGTAGCTTCATCAACTGAGGATCCACGTCAAATTCATTCCCTAAAGCCACTGTTGTATAAGATAAACAAGGCCAAATATCAAAGGGGTAAAGATAGATTTTCAAATTTTAAGTAGGATTTCTTGCCCAGGAGAAATAGATAATTCAAAATTATGAAAACATCCACTGAGTTTGTTACAAAGTCTGCATATTGTGTAAGATGCAAGCCTTAGTAAATATGTCATTCCATGATTAAAATTTAAAAATGAAAAGATCTAAAGTCAAAGGAAGAGCTGACATTGAAAACATCTTAGAGGGAATTTTAGAATACTTACTATACCTCACTTTAGAGTAGACATCACAGAATTCTTTTCACAATTTAAAAGAGAAATATACTTGATATTAAAAACTGCAGAAGAAATTAAACTATAAATGACATTAGGAAACAGAAAAACACATTTTATCAAGTGAACATTCTACTTAATGTCACTTATGAGATGAAACTGTCTTATCAATATGTTTACTTCAAAATAAACTTATTTCTATTTTCAAAAAAAAGAGATAGATTTTCATTCAATAACTATTGCCATAGAGAAGAGGGACCAGTGTGATCCGGTGTCGATTTTTACAAAGCAAATGGGTGATAGCTGTTTAAAAGGCTGGGGAATATTAAGGATAAAGCCCTGACAGATGGCATGGGGTGGTTGTTCCAAGTAACTAGGCCTGGATTGATTCCCACGTGACACACCTAGATTAACTGGCACTGGGTTACCGGTTACTGAGTAATTAGCTCATTGGTTACTGGGTTCTGTGTAACCAACCTGGATTCATCATTGCTCATTCAGAGAAGAAACAACTTCTTATATGTCTGTGACAGGAGACCGTGGTATGAGTAAGGGCAAGTGTCCTCATCAACCTAAAGTTGAGTTCTTATCTTCCCTGGAGACTGAAAGCAAGAACAAAGGAGAATTATCGCCTTGCATGATTATTAGTTCCTAAGCTATGAGAGCAAAACACCGCAGACTGGGTGACTTAAACAACAGACATTTATTTTTTTCACAGTTCTGCAGGATGGAAATCCAAGATGAAGGTTACAGTTCATGGAGAGGTCTCTCTTCTTGGTTCCCAAGGAATTGTCTTCTCATTTTGGGCTCACATGACCCTTCCTCGGTATGTCAATGTGTGAGCACAGAGTATAAGTAGATCCGTCTTTCCAGTGTCTTCTTTTATAAGGACAGCAATCTTATCTGATACTGACCTCATTTAACCTTAGTTACGCTCTTAAAGACTGCCCCATCCAGATTGCACTGGGTCCACTGATTTTCACACACAAATAGGAGAGGAACACAATTCAATTTGTAGCATTCTGCATTTCAAAGAGAGAACACTCTAGGGAAGACTGGAGTCACCCTAAGGACACAGACCCAAGCTGCTAGAAGCAATGCTAAAATATGATCAAGTCTCTTAATTCACAAGTTGGGAAGGAGTCACGTGCTGAACTTTTGGTGGGATCTTGATGTCAACATTAGGAATCAACAAAAGTATGCTCTACCTTGTCAGAGTGTCCTTGAAATACTGGTTTTTGTCTATGACTAATAAAATTGCTTTGACTTTTCATGTTTCTGTATGTATGCATGATTCACAATGTAAAGTCTGTCCAACAATCCCATGTGGATGGACAAGCAAAAATATAGCAGGGACTTCTGAGTATCATCAGCCAACAGTTATTAATGCCCAGAATTCTCTCTAGCAACCTCATTTTGCCAGGGTTGACTACTTAAACTCACTACTTATTGCTATATTATGCCTAAGCTCTCACCTTCGCGATTGTCTACAGATGCCACAGCTCTTCAACACAGATTCGTTCCCATCTGGGCTTGTGCCTGTCTGTCTGCTGCTGCCCTTCAGTCGCCGCCGGCCTTCAGTTACTGATCTTCACCTGAGATCTACAGCAGATTCTCACCGCACCCGCAGGCGATCCACTGCTTGGCTGAGCAGCCGTCTTGGACCACCTCTATCATTGGACTTGTAAGCCTTCCTAACAGACCCTTTTCTGTTAAGATCTGTAAATTCTGTCTTTTGAAAGGAACCCAAACTAATACAGCCTGTCTACACACTATCATTTGTTATGTGTCCAGTAGCAGTTACCCATTCTCCCCTCCTGATCCTCTGATAACCACTAAGCTACTTTCGGACTACAGATTTGTCTGTTCTAGACGTTTCATATTAATGGAATGATGAGATACACAGCCAGTCATGGAGGGATGAGATACACAGCCAGTCACGCCTGGTTTCTTTCTGGGCTGTTTTCTCTCCATAACCTCAGACAGGAGAATCTAATAAAAGAGCAGAAACCAATCTTTAAAATATCATCGTTCTTTTTCAGAAATTCCTTAAAACAATTCATAAAATGCTTAGAACTCACAAACCAAGATCTGGTGTATATAGATTCTGCAGCTCATAGAGACGGTCCTCAAACTCGTCACGCAGATTAAAACCCAGCCTAAACCTAAGGGGTGAGGGCGATCTCAAAAGAAATGCAGGGGCATCAGAATCCCGTGAACCCAACGCTCGCTCACTCTCACTTTCCACTTGCATCTGCAGAATGCAGATAACAACAACATATTCTTTACGGCGTCTTGAGGACTAGAATAAAATGTGTGCACAGAGAACTCTCAATGAATTATTCCAACGAGTTTCCAGCTACTATTTTTATTCTCCCAAGTGTTTTCATTTATCATTGTGTTCTGCAAAATTGACAAAGAATTATATTGGTGATGGTTACTACCCTCGCAGTAAGGGGAAATATATGAATTGTTTTCTTAAGCCAAAAAATAATTATCACATTAAATCTAATCACGCTAGACTCTGTCTTGCCATTTAAATGTTACATGAGACATGGAAGTCAATGAAGGAGCAATTAATGATTCTGACTAGAAATAAATTTTTAATCACTGTTGGTTCTTAGAGTTGATAAACAAGTATAGATTTTAAAAATATGTTCTATGATTAAATTCTATGAAATGCAGAATTTTTAAATCAAATACAGACTTAGGTTTGATGTTCATTTTTTTCTTCACACCAGTTTATTGCAACTTGAGTTAACTTGAAATGATAGATAAGCAATTTGGGAGAACTGATTTTATGCATATAGGTGTGTGCATATGTATGTGCATGTACATTTATTTTGTTTTGTTGTGCTTTTTGTATATGTTCTCAGTAGTTTCTAGAAGTGCTGTGGTTGAAGGTAGCTATTTGGAAGATCAAGTCTTTGGTCTTGTCTATCTGTTGTTTAAGTCACCCAGACTCTACTATTCAAAAATTGATAAGGTGAATAATTTAATTGGGAAGAGTGGTTGAAATTGTGTTGTAATGTGATCTGGGGAGTTTAGGAAGTTAAATACTTTTTGATGGTGAAGAAAATGGCTTATTGCTGTTTGGCCTACATTGTGTTGATGTAATAGTTTACTATTAATATTTTCAGAATAAGTTCTTTGTCACAGAATTTGTTTTTCTTGACCTTACTGAGAGCATTAAGTAATTAATGACTATCCAAGAAACTGGAAGACCAGAACTGAAAAAAAAATATTAAAAGTAGTTTGGGATATAATTTCTGATAATACACACCAGACTGATAGGAATAATTTTGTAAATTTAACCATTTTTGTAAATACATGAACTCCAAATTCTGTAACACATTAGAACGATGGTGTTTGGGGCACTAGTGAGCATCTATGTCCACTCCTTTGTCAGAAGTTTACCGCTTTCCTATCAGACCATTGCCTCTCTTTCTACTCTGCCACTCATGGTGGGGCCTTTATGTTATTATTTTTGTGCATTTCATAATAGGAACATCCATCTATAGTCAGTCTTTTGTGCTTGGTCCATTTCACTGAGCATTATTGACTCTAGGTGGTCCCATTTTTGTTCAAATGCTCCATATCTGTTTTTCTTTAAGGCTGCATAGTATTCCATTATAGGTACCACATTTTTTCAACTATTGCTGCACGATGGGCAGGTAGGTTGCTTCCAGGGATTGGGTATTATGAATTGTGCTTCTATAAACATGGATATGCATGTGTCTTTTGGTATGTTGACTTTATTTCTTTTGGGAACGTGCCCAGTAGGGCAATAGCTGAATCAAATGTAATTTCCATTCTCAGCTTTCTGAGGAATCTCCAGACTGCTTTCCATAATGGTTGTATCAGATTGCATTCCCACCAGCAGTGGAGTAGTGTTCCTTTTTACTGCACCCTCGCCAACAATTGTTGTTTTTTGAGTTCTTGATGTAGGCCATTCTCAAGGGAGTGAGGTGAAACCTCAACGTTGTTTTCATTTGCATTTCTCTGATTCCCAATGATGAAGAGTATTTCTTTCATATGCTTGTTAGCCATTTGTACTTCTTCTGAGAAGCTTTTTTTTTCAGCTGCCCACTACTTGAAGGTATCATTTATTTTAGAGGGTTTTCTGATTTTCAGTTCATTGTATATTCTAGATATTAAGCCTTTGGAGTGTTACTGGTGAATATCTTTTCCCACTCTGTTGGAATGTTCGCCTTGTTGTTTCTTTTGCTGTGCAAAAGCTTTTTAAGTTAATGTAGTCCCATTTGCTAATTCTCGCTGAGATTTCTTGGGCAGTTGGTGATCTGTTCAGAAACTTCTTTCCCATGCTTTTGTCTTCTAGGGTTTTACCTATTTTGCCTTCCAGTAAGTTCAATATTTCCTTTTTTTTGCAAATTAGACCAATAGAAATAATTTTTATAATCAAATTGTGACCTGTTTTCAGATTTCCTGGGTTTGAATCATTGGTGAGTAATCTTCAGAAAACAGTGAAATGGAAAGAGATCTAATGTAAATGTAACTGAGATTATGAGCCAGTTTTAGGTAATCAAATTTTAGTCTTAAATCTGAAACCAAAATTAGAGTAAAAGTAAGAATGCACATAGGAACAATATTAAGTGAAAGTAATCTGTCCTAGTTGTGCATGATGTGGTTTCTTTGACCCAACTTATAATTATTAATATATCTTTAATAAGAATCCTGCAAAACTTCTTTTGGAATATGCTTGATTGAGCTCACTACTAGTGAGGCCTTCTCATAAAGTAGAATAGAATCAGGACTGTTCTGAGCTAGTGGAAAACGATTCCGAGTGCTGTAAATGGAGTGGCAATCAAAATGAATGATCAAGTGCAGACATAAATTGTGCTTGTGGCTTCCAGAGTAGATCTTTGGAGAAAATGTATGTAAATAAATGGTGGAGTTTGCTGTTTATTTCACTTTGCTTTGTGGTACTGGGGATTGAGCCCAAGGCCTTTACACTGAGCCGCATCTCTAGCCCTTTGGTACTTTTTTATTTTTAAATTTTCAAGCAAGGTCTTTCTGAGTAACTAAATTACATAGGCTGTGTTTAAAGTTTCAGTTCTCCTGATTCAGCCATCAGAGTGCTAGGGCTGCAGGCATGGGTTCTTATTTATATTGTTTTCAATTAATGGTGATGTTATGGTAAACATCTACTCAGAAAGCTTTTCTATGTTCATTAGATTATAAACAATGAATCCCAAAACCATGAATGACTAAAGTATGAAAAATACTCAAGTATAGGTGTGTATTAACAATGATAGTAAATGTCCATTTAAAGATATGTAAAAGTATTATGTCAGCAGCTGAAGCTTATATTTTTTATGAGTCCTAATTGCCAAGAATTTGAGAAAATCACATTTCTCCACGTTTGTAATAAAACGTACATGGTAGGAAATTATGTTGCTATGAAAGTAGATGTGATGTGTTAGTTTGGAAAGTAGCATTGTTGTCCAGTGTAGGAAAAAAAAAAACAAAAACAAACCAAGTTACCAGGAAAACTGCTGTTACCATTGTGCTATTTTGAGTGCTTACACTCAAAATAGGACCTCAGTTAAGAAAAAACCCAGGATGCAGAGTAATTTTGAAAGGTTTCCTGAATGCTACTATAATTAATCCTATTCAAATTGAGTTGCTAGAAAAATATTTTTATAGCTATGTTTGTTATGATTAGAACTATTTGTAAGAAAATTAGCAAAAGGTAAAAATACTTCAGATTTTTGGTTAGAATGAATTAACTAGAGTATTAGTAATGACAAGAAAGTTGGTAAATGTATTAAAAATCAATGAAAAATGTAGCCTCGCTTCAAATAATTTTTACATAGTTAAAAGTTATTTAAGCTAATTATATGGCTAGTTAAACTATAATTAATCCAAAACGTAAGTGTTTAACACGTCATTTTATTTTTAATAGAAAGTATGTAGATGTAGCAATGATTAACTTTGAAGATCAAGAAATTGAACATAAGAGATCATATATACTTGGTATTGTTACTGTAAATACAAAACTTTTAATGAAATTTCAAACTGTAAATGCCAACAAAATGAGTGATACTGAAATGGGTGATATTCAATGACCAGTTAAATCAAATGAGGTTATATAGATGTAATGTGATTACTTAACTCAATAGTGAGGCTGGGAGCGTAGCTCAGAGGTTATAGCATTTGCCTAGCAAGCACAAGGCTCTGGGTTCAATTCCTCAGCATGATATAAGCTTGGTGTGATGGTGCACATCTGCAATTTCAGAAGTTGTGAGGCTAAGGCAGGAGAATGGCCGTGAGCAAGACCTTGTCAAAAAAATCAAAATAAAAAAATTTTAAATAAACACAATAGTGAAGGTATAATTTTGGACTAGTACACTAAAATTCATATTTTATCTATAATAGATGCTAGTGAAGAGTTTATATACCGTGCGTGTGACAGGAGACAGTGGGGTTGTAGGCAGAGAGGGATGCAGGGTCCCCCCCCCCCCCCCCCCCCCGAAATGGAGAATCTGCTGGAAAGCAGGATTATAGGAAAGACAGTTGGTGATCATTCACAGCAGTCTGTAGCTGACCCCTCCCCAGAACGACTTAGTGGGCAACCATTGTTATGATAAATATCTACTCAGCAGCAGCTGAAGGGTGGAGAACCTAGCAACCAAGCTGCTTAGCACAGGACAGCCCCGACCCAGCTACACTGTAGAAACCCCTTGGCCGCAAGGGCAACACGTGGGCAACCAGTATTCCTGGGTCCCCCTTCTGACTAGCAAAGGTTTACTCTCCTTCTTTCTCGTCTGTAAGCTTCCCAATAAACTCTTCTCTTCACAACTTGCCTACCTTCTTCCACAACTTGCTCTTCAAGTTTGTGGAGAAACAAAGTCACCACAGAGCCCCAAGAGAGTAGGGGCGTGACACCTCCACCACTAGCATGAGGGAAGAAGGAGAGATATGCTAGGAACTTGGTATGAGCCACACTTCAATTCATCCTCAGAGAAAGAACTCCTCCCAGATCAAGAACTCAGTTAGCTCAAGAAAGACCACACCTTGGAATAACCAAGGGCAAAGCTAAAGTCAAGTTCAAATATGTCATGAGACCATGAACCTCATGACTCAGGGTCTGGGGTCTTATCTGAGATCCTCAAATTTCATCTTAAGCCAATGAACTCGTTTTGTGTTAATACGCACCGGTCAGTAAAGGTCAACTCTGTATAGGAAAATGAACATGCATAATTTATAGAAAAAAGTTCATAAAAGATGTGGTGCCCTGCCCTTGCCCCTTATCTTGCTCGCAGGGGACTTCCCACTTTCTACCTCACTTTCACGTTTATGCTTCATCAAGTACTTGGTAGGAGAATACATTAGGAGAGACAGGCATGGCTAGGACAGGGCATTCCAGTGGCCATGGGAGCAGAAGTAAAATCAAGGTGAAGTCAAGGTCCTAGTCAAAGCCCAGGCCCCTCCAGGAAATAAAGGAGGAGGAGCTAAGACAGGCAGCTTAGTCTCCCCTCCCAATTTCTTCTGGATACCTAAAGTAGTTAGTGCTATTACATAGTTCTATAGCCCCACCACAGGACTGCTTGAAAATCATCTGAGCAGAAGCTTTCTAAAGGCTCATGTCCTTAATTTCCTTGGGCTCCTCACTTGAGACCCCCTCTCAACTTCTCCTCAAGAGCTTTACTTCACAAAGCGACAGTTTGGAAGTAGACAAACTGTGTCGCTTCGTTCACAGTGTTTGCTCTTCTGCATTGGCCGAGCACGAACCCTGATTTTAAGCTCTCTGGTAACAAAATGAAAAAGAAGGGGCTCAATTTTTAAGTTTTTGGTAAGGTGTATTGTACTTCAAGTGAAGAAGTGGCCTTGATCAGATATTTATTAAATTTTGTCTAAATGAAGTGTTTACCACTTCAGAGAACAAGGAAACTCTACAGCTTCAGGATTTATGAAAGTCCTTTTCATTGAATTGGCCTTGACTCAGAAAAATTCTTTGGTTAAGTCCTTTTGTCTCCTTACAGCACATTGGCTTCTATAAAAATAAGCCAATCCCAGAGAGAAAACAAAACAGGTTCTCACACGTGGAGGGTAAAAAAGTTGATTTCACAGAAAATCGAATAGTGGCTGCTAGAGACAGGGACAGGGGAAGAGGAAGGGAAGAATGGGAGTGTTGGATGCCAGAAAGGCAGATCTTGTTCACGGGGCAGAGGTAGATTTTTGCTAGGTAAACTCAGAGTAGTCAGGATTGCTGGGTTGAGAGTTCTCAAAACAGAAACATGGCAACCGAGAAAAATTAGAACACCACGAAATACAGAACAATGGCAAAATTAAAATTAAACAGGTTCTGGGGGCGGTAGCTATGGATACAGGATTCTTTGTAGATGCCAATCTAAAACCAATGAACTAATTTTACGTTAATGTGTATGTTGTGAGCATTCCATAAGAGGAGACAGATGGGACAGAAGCAGATAAATTTACCTTGGGAATGTTCTTTATTCATACAGCTATCAATCAATCCAATTCACAAATCAAACCATAATAAATCGATCAACTAATTAATTAAGCAGGAAGGCAAGCGTTGTTCTGCCTCTTAAACCTATTCCCGTCCTGGGTCCCTTATGCTCACCATGCGACCTGTTCTTGACTACCGGCAACACAGCTGACCTGCGTATGAGCTTGTCCAGGGCTCGCCTGTCTGTGGCTGGATCGGGACCAGCCGATAGCTGCCCGGCTGGACAGTCACTCCTTCTCCAGGGGGTCTCGCTCTCGGGATGCGAAGAGGTGTAGTCCCGCTCTCGGGAAGCGAGGAGGCTGCGGACAAGGAGCAAGACGCACATCCTGCGTTCAGAGTCCGTGACTCCTACCTCGACCCTGAGCTTAGGACCAGGACGGTTCATATACTATTTTTATGCCCGCAAGCTACAGATAGAGATTTAGGCAGGGGTTCTGATTATCGATCATACAAGGTCTTTGTCCGCACCCAGGTGGCTTACAGTCTTATCAGTACCATACAGAGCTTTAGGCAGTTTTTAGCGATTTACTCGATTGCACTCAATATGGGTTACTTTTATTTTGTAATTTGTAATCTGTAGTCCTCATGCCACATGCCTTTCATACTCTCCACATTCCACCTGTGCTCCAGGCAATCCCTCACCACCTACAACCCCCCATCTCCTGTCACAGTAACTTTTAGGAAAGCACATTGGGTGTTTTCTGTAGAAATAGATGTAAGAGTCTTCTGGGAAACCCTCCGGTGGGCTGTCCGGACTTGGGTTTTGTTGCAAGCATTCAGACAACACCCACAGAGGCCTTCACCGGGACACCAGGACTTGCTAGAAGCACATTTGTGAAGTTAACATATAAAATGTCTTCATGATCTTAGTGTAGGTAAGGATTTCTTAAGCAGAAGTCCAATCCATGAAATAACAATTTGATAAATTGGATATTAAAAATTCATAAACTTTATTCATCAAAAAATTATTAAAAGAATATATACAGTGCAAAAATACAAAAGTGATTATAGCAAAAATATGGAAATAACTCTCTGAATCAATAAGCAAATGGTACTTATATAAAAACTTACGATCTGTATTTCATAAAAGAGATCAAATCATTATTTATAAAAAGTCACGTGTTCAATTTCAATCGTCAGGTTTTTTGTTTTGTTTTGTGTTGTTTTTGAGACAGAGTCTCCCTCTGTAGCCCAGACTGGTCCTGAACTCACTATGTAGCCTCAGCTGGCCTTGGACTTACACAGCATGTGCCACGATGCCCGGCTTTATGTGGTGCTGGGAAACGAAAATCATGGCTTTAGCACTCACAAGGCAAGTGCTTTAACTATAATGCCACTCCTTCAGTCCCCCATTAGTCAGTTAAAGGTAAGTTTAGGCCATTGTATACTCACTATCATCAAAAAAGGCTTGCTATTAAATGTTAGTAAAGGTTTGGATCAGCTGAAACACTCATATATTTGCAAACTACTTTAGAAAACTGGCAGGATTTGTTAAAACGAATACACACATATATAATCCTGCAGTTACATTCTTACATATATACCCAACTGAAATGGAAACAAATATGCACCAAAATATGTGCAAAGTTAGAGCAACAACATTTATAATAGCTCCAAACTGAAAACAACTCAAATTTTCATGAATAATAGAAAGCATATATACATTGTGACTTATTTATTTGTTTGGATTACTATACTGAGAAGCTGAACATCAACACAAAATGTTGAGTAGTTTCTCAGATTCTGGACAATCACTCAACGAGTTTCCATATAGAGCAAAAAGAAGTCATACACATACTCTGTCCGTTCTGAGCTCTACCAGCTTAAAAAATGTTGTTATTCCCAGGGTTGAGAAACAGGAATAGACTTAAGACTCTCCTGAAACCCTCCTTGGTCTGACTGCTCTGGAGAGTCTAGCTTATCTACTACCAGTTCTTTCTGTACACAACCCTTTCCACCAAGTGAAGCCAAGATCAATTTCTGAAAATCATCTTCTACAAGTTCAGGCACCAGGCTTAACTGAAGTCTTCTTTCAATGTCACATCCTCTGAAATACTTAACTGTGGCCTGGAGCTAGCCTTTGCCCTTACACTGTGCCCCCAGATTAATGCTAACAGTACAGATGGACTTCACTTCACACCCGTTGTGTCACCTTCTTTTACCATCTCTGGCAGACCTTGCTGAGAGATGTCAATGACAGGCATCCCAGAGAAGGACTCTCACCAGGCTTTCATTGCTGCCCAAATGTAGTTATTAGGCTGATTTTATTTCCATTCAGGCTGATAAAACACAACGCTTTCAAAGAACCATTTTTTCACTTCTCTTTTTAAGTGGCTTTAAAAAAGAAAGAAAAATATGCCCTATTTTCGAAATGCCAAATTATATAGAAATAAATTTTGCCATATGAAATATCCTATCTCTTGGGATTTTAAAATATAGCTTCTAAAGGTATTTTAATACTTTCATCCGAGCCTTATATTTGATAAATAGATGTGGGTTTTCTCAGTTTATTTTAGTCTTTTTTTCAACAAAATTACATGTTTCCACGAGGCAGAAAACATGGTTTATACATCTTTTTTGTTCTCTTCCAGAACAGTTACAGAAACAAAGCTTGGCATGCAAGAATTCGAGCATCAGGCTCTGGCATGGGGTGCAGAGTTTGTCTTTGAGACAAACTCTCCTCTACTGAAGTGACACCTTGGAATGCGACAGAGACTGATGTGTAAATAAGTGTTGTGGCGCGATACCAAAAAGTGTCTCCTTAGCCAACTTTTTAAAAGTTTCATCTTCATATTATTTCATCTGAAAATTTTGTTCCCCAGAGAGGTTGAAGGAAAAATAAAGGCAAATGCCTTATTCGTGTCATTCAAAGGCTCTCTAATTCTTAATTAAATATTTTCAGGATTGGAGGAATAGCTCAGTGGTAATGTGCTTGCTCAAGGCCCTGAGTTCGATTCCTCAGAACCACATAAGCTGGGCATGGTGGTGCATGACTGTCATCCCGGCATTGTGAATCTGAGGCAGGAGGATTGCCTGAGTTTGGGCCCAGCCTGCGCTCTGTAGTGAGTTCACGGCCAGCCTGAACCACAGAGAGAAATGTTGTCTTTAAAAAAAATTTTTTTTCCATTTTTTCTGGTACTGAGGATCAAATCTAAGGCCTCAACACTGAGCTACATCTTTGGCCCTTTTTTTTTGGATACAATATCTCACTAAATCACTAAATTGTCCAGGCTTGGCTCCAATTTGCAGTCCTCCTGTCTTAGTCTCCCATAGTGATGAGATTATAGGCTGAATTGTTTGTATGTTTCATAGTATGATAATTAAGACTCACTATAGCATACCTAGTGCTGGTATGTAAGAGATCCAACAGTATCTTGGGTTTTAATTACTTTACCATATAAGGACTTCATTTCTTTTAAATCTTTCTCCAGAGACCAATCAGGTACCCTTTGCCATACCAGCTGGAGATATAGTCCCACTCCGTAATCTGAATCAACTGCCCTCCAGCACATGTGCAGATAGATAGCTTAAGCTGGAAGTAAGTTCATAGAGAAAAACTCTCGAAAAATTGAACAAGGATTAAGAAGTTAAGGCAAAATGAAAAGTAGGGGGAAAAGACCTCTAGAGAAGACGAGGGCAGAACGTTTCCTGAGATTTCTACTTGGTTAGACTTTAAACAATCGAAAGTAAAGTTATAGCAAGTTTAGAACACTGACATAGTAGACAGAAAAAAAAAATAGGAAAAGAGTAAGTATTGAATATCCTTGGTACTAGGAGATAAGGTTAGAATAAATTAAGAAGTTAGTTAAATCAGATTACTTGAATTTAAGAATTGCCAACATCCAGAGGCAGAGTAGGATGGTAACTAAGATCCCCCGGTGATTGTCTCTTGGTGTGCACACCAGGTTGAATGTTGGTGCACCAAACTACCTTCCCAAGAGCTAAAGAAATCGATGAGCGACCATAATGCCCGAAACCAGTATAAGGAAGTGAAGACTGCTGAAGAAGGCAGGGGAGAAAGAACTGCCCATGTCAACCCTTCTCCAACTCCAAGTACCTCAGTATATAAAGAGATAGCGCTAGCTAGGGAGAAGAAGAAAAAAATCAAATCCAGACCTCAGACTTTAATCCCAATGCCAGGTACCTCATGGTAAAACTCAGCTCTGGGCAAAACCTGAGAACCCGTACCAGCAGACCAATACTCACTCAGCCATTGAAACTGCAGTGGGCTTACAGGCTCTCTCCACCACTCCTCTACCAACTTCAGGCAAAGAAACATGGAATGAAACTCGCCAGCTGGGAAGCTGAGCATGAAAGCTAGCACAGAGCTTTGTCTTCAGTCTGAGTTCTTGGCCCACTACAGTGATACTCAGCACCTGACAGAGCGGAAGACTTTGCACATATGCCAGAGCTCACAGATGAAGCCTCCACATTGGCCCTAGCGACAAGGATAGAACTGTTCACCAGTGGGATAGACCTAAGTTTTGACTGCATTATTTACAATATTGCAATAGACTTGGGGCATGTGCAACAGTATTCCCAAGATTGCAGGTCTGTGTGGCCGTGAGACTCAGCCTTGGATAGAAAAATCAGAAGTCTGGGTCTTGTCTATTCACAGTGACTCTTCCCAAAGGCAGGCAGAATTTCGTAGTACCTATCAGCTGATAACTGGTAACGGGGCATCTAGATCTACCCTGGCTCCAGAAAGAGCCCTGTGAGCATAGACTACTCTTTTGAGAAACTTTCTTAGTTTATTCAGAACAATATACCAATAGTATATTTGGGACAAATTTGAGATTGGATTTCCCTTTAGTATTGAAACAGTAACAATAAACCAACAAATTCCCAGAAATCTGGATCTGAGCACCATCTAGTGATGAAATAGTGTGACTACAGGCTCAGAAATCAAGCCGCCTACATGGAAACACATACAAGCCATATTTGGAAAATCAGAATAAATGTCTAATTATTAAATGCCTAATGTTGTATTCCAACAACTTTCTTACATGAAAGAAACATTACCTCACTTAACATTCAATATAAGTTGCTGGAACTGATAAAATAGTAATAAGTATGAGAATTTAATCAGTTTAGCTATTTTAAGAAAACTCATTGAGTTGAAGAAATCATAGACATATTCCAATACTCTTTTTTGCATTTTCAAATCTTTTTTCTCATTTTATTAATAAATATATGTGATACATAATGTTTACATTGAACTTGAGTAATTTGTACACATAAATACATACCATCAGAATTACAAAACCTTCCCTTCTCCCTTTTTTGACTGACCCTCCCATTCCCTCCCCCTCCTCCCAACTACCCGCTACCCCCCCATTTCCCATTTAGTTCTATGAAATAACTGTATTCTGGGGTTCTCATATTGGGGAAACTATGCAATATTTAACCTTCTGTGCCTCACTCAGTTCACTAAGTATGATGGTCTCAAGTTGCATTCATTTACCCACAAAAGCCTCAAAACTGTCTGTCTTGATAGAGAAGT
Source organism: Ctenodactylus gundi (assembly GCA_004027205.1). NCBI lineage: Eukaryota > Metazoa > Chordata > Mammalia > Rodentia > Ctenodactylidae > Ctenodactylus > Ctenodactylus gundi. Next base: position 204,347 of record PVKB01000015.1, read on the forward strand.
AGTACTACATTGTGTATATATACCATAATTTTTGTATGCATTGCTCTATTGATGGATATTTTGGTGTCTTCCGCATTTTAGCTATTGTTAGTTGTACTGCTATGAACTTAGATTCATTTATCTCTTTTATATGATGCTTTGACCTGTTCTGGAATGATTCACAGAAGAAGTATCACTGGGGCAGAAGGAAAATTTATTTTCCTCTTGAGGAATTTCCATACTGCTCTCCATAGTGGTTGTACCAGATAAAATCCCCACTAGCAGTGTAAGAGAGTTCTTTTTTCCCCTGAAGCCTGGCCAGCATTGATCGCTGCTTGAGTTCTTATTATACACCATTCTCTGTGGGGTTGGATGATATTTTAGGATGTTTTGATTTTCATCTCTAGTGACTAAGAATGTTGAACATCTTTTCATGTATTTATTGGCTATTTGAAGTTCTTTATCTGAGAATGGTCAATTCACTTCCATTGCCTTTTGTTTTTTTGAGACAGGGTGTCACTCTGTAGCCCAGGCTGGTCTTGAACTCACTGTGGAGCTCAGGCTGGCCTTTGATTCACACCTGTCTCAGGGATTACAGGCATGTGCCACCTCACCTGGCTTATGTGGTGCTGGAGAATCGAACTCTGGTACTTAAAGCTTAAGTGCTTGCTAGGTAAGCCCTTTAACCGCTGAGCCATTCCTCCAATCCCTCCATTGCCCATTTTTTAAATTGGGTCTTTGAATCTGAGGGGTCTGTTTTTGTTTGGCTCCTTGTATATCCTAGTCATTAGCCTCGTATCTGAGATATAGGTGTTGAATGTCTTTTCCCTTTCTGTCAGTTCTCTCTGCACCCTGTTGATAATTTCCTTTGCTATGTAGAAACATTTTAATTTGAGATAATCCCATTTGTTGATTCTGGGAGCTATTTCTTTTGTATTAAATGTCTTCTTAAGAAAGTCCTTGCCTACACCTTTACGTTTTAGATTGTTTGCCTAATTTTACTTCCAGAACAAGTAGTCAGATTTTCTATCTAGGTGTTTAATCACATTGATCTGATTTTGCTGCACAGTGACAGGTGTGAGTCCAGATTCATTCCTCTGCATGTGGATATCCAATTTTCCCAGCATCATTTCTTGAAGAGGCTGTGCTTTCCTAGTGTATGCTTTTGGATCCTTGATCAAAGATCGGGTAGCTGAGGGTTCTTGAGTTTGTCCCTGCATCCTCAATTCTGTGCCATTGTTTGATCTATTTGTTTTTGTGCCAGTGCCACACAGTAGTTTTGATTATTGCTTTGTAATATAACTTGGTGTCCAGAATTGTAACACCACCTGCATTTGTCTTGTTACTCAGGACTGCTTTAGTTGTTCTGTCTCCGTTGGTTCTATATGAATTTAAGGATTGTTATTTCAAGTTCTGTGGGAAAAAAATCATGGGTATTTTTATAGGGATTGCCCTGAATCTGTATGTCAGTTTGAGCAGCATAGTCATTTTGACTATATTAATCCTGCCTACCCAAGATTAAGGGATGTCTTTCCATTTTCTAATGTCTCCTATAACTTCTTTCTTCAATGTAATGTAGTTTTCTTTATATAGGTCCTTCACTTCCTTGATTAGGTTTATTCCTAGGAATTTAATTTTTTTTCGTGGGATATTGGTAATGGAATTATTCTTCTGATTTCTTTCTCAGTGAGTTCATTGTTAATGTAGAGAAATGCTATTGATTTTTTAGTATTGATTTTGTAGTCTGCCATTTGACTAAATTTGTTTATTATTTGTAAGAGTTTCTTAGTGGAGTTTTGGGGAAATGCAGAGAATCATATCATGTACAGGTAGAGATAATTTGACTTTTTCCTTTCCAATACATATTCCCTTTATTTTACTCTCTTGCCTGATTGCTCTGGCAAGAGTTTCAAGGACTATGTTAAATAGGAGTGGTGAAAGTGGACAGCCTTGTCGTGTTCCTGATTTAAGAGGAAGTGCTTTCAGTTTCTTCCCATTTACTATGATAATTGCTGTACCTTTGGCATATATGGCTTCTATCATTTGTGGTATGGCCCTTCTGTACATATTTTCCTCAGGGTTCTTATTATGAAAAGATGTTGGATTTTGTCAAAGGCCTTTTCTGCATCAATTGAGATGATCATGTAGTTTTTGTTCTTGCTTTTGTTGATGTGGTGTATTACATTAATTGATTTATGTATGTTAACCAACCTTGCATCCTAGAAATGAAGCCCACTTGATCATGGCATATGATCTTTCTGATAACTTGCCAGATTGTATTTGTCAGAATCTTATTGAAGATTTTTGCATCTATGTCCATTAAGGAGCCTGGTCTATAAGTTTCTTTCCTGATTAAGTCTTTGTCTGGTTTTGGTACTAGGGGGATGCTACCCTCCAAAAATGAGGTTGGCAATATTCCTTCTCTTTCTTCAAACTTCATGGAGCAGTTTGAGAAGCACTGGAGTTAGCTCTTCTCTGAGGTACTGAAAAAATTCTGCTGTGAACCCATCTGGTTCTAGACTTTTCTTTGTGGGTAGAGACTTTGTTACTGCCTCAATTTCTGTGTGTCTAATGGATCTCTTCAAGGTTTCTATGTCTTCTTGGTTCAATTTTGGTAGTTTGTATGTGTCCAGAAAGTCAACTATTTCTTCCAAAGTCTCCAATTTGTTGAAGAATAAATTTTCAAAATAGTTCCTTATAATTTTCTGCAATGTCCATTGTAATGTCACCCTTTTCATTTCTAATTACATTTATGTATGTTTTTTTCTTTCCTACTTTTTAGTTAGTTTAGCTAGAGGTTTATCAAGGTTGCTTATTCTTTCAAAGAACTAGCTCTTTGATTCATTGATTTTTATCATATTTCTTTTTAGTTTTAATTTAGTTGATTTCTGCTCTGATCTTTATCATTTATTTTCTTCTACTACTTTTTGATTTAGACTGTTCTTGTTCCTCTGGGACCTTGAGGTGCATCATTAAATTATGTATTTGAGATTTCTCTGTTCTTTTTATGTGTGCATTTATGGCTATGAATTTCCTTCTTAGGACTGCTTTCATTGTGTCCTATTGGTTGTTATGATGTGCTTCTTTCATCATTTAAATCTAGAAAATTTTTCATTTCCCTTCTTTCTTTTTTCTTTCTTTCTTTCTTTCTTTATTTATTTTTGAGAGAGGGTCTCTCTCTGTGGTTCAGGCTGGTCCTGAACTCGCTTCAGAGCCCAGGCTGGCCTTGGACTCATGGCAACCCTCCTGTCTCAGCCTCTCGAGTGCTGGAATTACAGATGTGCGCCACCACCCCAGCTTTTGTGGTGCTGGGAAATCAACTAGGGTACTTTGAACTTGCTAGGCAAGTGCTTTAACTGCTGAGCCATTCCTCCAGCCCTAAAAATTTTTGATTTCTTATGTGATCAATTGTTTGTTCAGTAGTAAGTTATTTAGTCTCCGTGTGTTGGTATATTTTCTACTGTTACTTTTATTGTTGATTTCCAGTTTTATTCTACTATGTTCTAAGAATTGGCAAAGAATTATTTCAATTCCTAGGGGCTGGAGGAAAGGCTCAGTGGTTAAAGTGCTTGCTTAGCAAGTGCTAAGTCAAGTGCTAAGTACCTGAGTTCGAATCCCTAGCACTACATAAACTGGACGTGGTGGTGCACGCCTGTAATCCTAGCACTTGGGAGGCTGAGACAGGTGTATTGCCCTGAGTCCAAGGCCAGCCTGGGCTCCATAGTGAGTTCAGGACCAGCCTGGACTACAGAGCGAGACCCTGTCTCAAAAACAAAAAAGAATTATTTCAATTCCTTTGTACTTGTTTAAGCATGTCTTATGGCCTATAATATAGTCTATTTTAGAAAGTGTTCCATGTGTTTCTGGGGAAAAATATATTCTGTTGATGTTGGTTGGAATACTCTGTAGATATTCTTTAAATTCAGGTTTTCAATAGTGTTGTTTAACTGTTACATTTCTTCATTGATTTTCTGTCTAGTTGACCTATCTTTCTGTGATAATGAAGTATTAAAGCCTCCTACTATAATTGTATCTGGATCTACATGGCTTTTCAAGTCCAATAATTTTTGTTTTATGTAATTGGGTGCTCCAGAGTAGGGAGCAATATATATTGATCATTGTGATTTCTTCCTGTTGTGTTGTTCCCTTAACCAGTATAGTGTTCATCTTCATCTCTCCTGATCCATTTTGGTCTGAAGTTTTCCCTGTCTGAGGATAGTATAGCTACTCCTGCTTGTTTCCTGGGTCCAGTTGCATGAAATATTGAGGTCCTTTTTTAATTTTTAGTTTATGTGTTTCCTTATGGGTAAAGTGTATCCCTCGTTAGCAGCAAATTGTGGATTTTTGTTTTTTGATCCAGTCATCCAGACTGTGTGTTTTGATGGATGAGTTGTGACCATTGATATTCAGTGTTATTATCATGGTGTATTTGCTATATCCTGTCACTGTTATGATGCTCCGGTGTTAATTGCTTGACCTATTTTTTTTGTCTGTTCATCATCCTCTTTTTGTTATTTCCTTTACTCTGGGGTCTTTGGTGCCATTGGTCTCTCTTTCTCTAAGATTCCTTTAATTATTATCTGCAATACTGGTCTACTAGATGTGAATCTATTAAGCTTTTTTATTATGGAAAATTTTAACTTTTCCCTCTATTCTGAGAGATAATTTTATTGAATATAGCTGTTTGGGTTGACATTCTCTTAGTATTTAGAAAATATTGTGCCAGGATCTTCTGGCTGTTAGAGTGTGCACTGAGAAATCTGCAGTATCCTGATGGGCTTATCTTTGTAGGTCATCCTCTGTTTTTGTCTTACAGCTTTTAATATTCTCTCTTTGTGTTGGGTCTCTAGGATATTAATTATGATGTGTCATAGGGATGTTCTGTTCTGGTCAAAGTTGTTTGGAGTTCTAAATGCCTGAAGTAGTTTAATGCTCATTTCTTTCCTTAGATTTGGGAAATTTTCTTCCATAATCTCATGGAACATGTCCTTTAAGTCTTTTGTTCTGTCTTTAGTTTGCTCTTGCACTCCCATAATTCTCATGGTGTTTCTCGCTGAGTCACCCATCAGCTGTTGTAACCAGTCTCTATCTTTTTGTTGTTGTTGTTCTACAGTCTTCACTGACTCTATGTTCTAGATTACTTTATCTTCAAGATCTGATAATCTACTCTCTAAGTGTTCAAGTTAGTTTCTTATTTTTTCCTGTAAATTTTTTATATCTTAGAGTTCAGCTTTTATTGGTTCCATATCTCCACAAAACTATTTCTTAATTTTTTGAATTGCCTTCATTACCTGTTCATTTGTTTCTTCTTTACATTCCTTCAATTGCTTATTAAAGGCTGTCATTTCTCTCAGTGTGTCTGCTTTGTGGTCCCCGTGCATCTCTTGTGTGTCCTGTGTGAGCTTCTGGCCCCAGAATTAGCCTCTTTTTTACCTTTGTTCTCTCTGGGTACTGCTCCTTTAAGATCCTTGCATCAGTTTCTGGGGTGTTAGGTCTTTTCATTACCTTCTTTCCCCATGGTTCTGTTGCAGTGAATTGAAGCTCAGGTTTCATTGATGAGCTCTATCTCTATTCCACAGATTCTCTTATTAGACCATTTCTGCTTTAAGCATTACCTTGAGTTTTTCAGGTTTTAGAATTTATGACTGTTTTCAATTTATTTAGTTATTATATTTTGAAGATATTCTCTATGCCTTTTGTTGAAACTGTAATCTCTTACACTCTTTGTTGAAGAAGGAAGAGAATACAGAACTGTCTAGAAGATAGGATTTGTTACCATAACTTATATAAAAATCATTTTCAATGTCAACGTCTAAGCTTTGATAAAGGCTTACATTTACAATACTGATATTAACTACTTATTTTCAGAATCTAGTAGCTAATTTAACATTATAACTATTCTACCCACAACATTAATAGGTAAGCTATGCATTCACTATCTATCTAATTAAACACAGTATTGACTAATCAAAGTACAATATTAATCAGTAAGTATAACACAGACTTTAAAATAATAGAATTCTATATTGCTTGTCTAGGCTAACACAGACCTCTAGAGGTGGCCTACTCTTGTTAGGACCACTACACCTTATTAAGCAAAACAATATATAATTGTACCTATATTTGTACTTATTTTTTTACTTATTTCCTTCTGATTATATGCTTACACTAATCAAATATTGATATATGCATCCACTCTCCACTTAGCATTCTATTATGATCTAAACTACTAATGGTAGTTTATATACACAGGTTGGTGGCTTATTAAGGAAACTTATTCATGCCACCACTCTATTATTGACAGTAATATATGCACAAAGATATATATATATATACATACATATATATACATATATATGTATGTATATATGTGTGTGTGTGTGTGTGTGTGTGTGTGTGTGTGTGTGTGTGTGTATGTATGCATATATATTTCTTTTGAGACAGGGTCTCACTCTGTAGTCCAGGCTGGTCCTGAACGCACTATGGAGTCCAGGCTTGCCTTGAACTCATGGTAATCCTCTTGCCTCAGCCTCCCGAGTGCTGGGATTACAGGTGTGCAGGACCACACCTGGCTTATGTGGTGCTGGGGAATCAAACTCACATACTTAGCGTTTGACTTAGCACTTGCTAGGCAAGTCCACAGAGCTATATTTTTAATTAGTTACTAGAAAAATAGTATGCATATAATACATCTCTAGTATTCTATCTATAATGGTCATGAACTATTGATACTTAACAATTCTATTAATGGAGAAGCTGAAGTAGGAAGAGAGCTGATTAAGATTAGAAGTTAGCTTTAGATATGAAACAGAATCTAGAGAAGTATTTATATGACAGAGAGAGTCCTAGGAATACTTCTTCCCAAGTCAGAGGATAACAGATAGAAAAACACACAATGAGTAATATTCAGATGAGTTAGGGAGAGTTGTGGATGAAGTAGAGAGAATACTGCTTTCAGAACTGCATAAATATTTATGGAAAAGAGCTTAGAGAGTCGATCAAGAGAGGAAAAGACTCAGGAACAAACTAATAAGGAAAAAGGAAGTGGTGGGAGTGTCGGGAAGGGACGGGACAGAAAAAAAGACAAAGAAAAGGAAGAAAAACAGATTTTAAGGTAGACTTAAAACAAGAGAACCTGGTCAGTTGTATGGACATTAAGAAACTATGTCATATAAAAAAAGAAAGAGGAAAAAAGAAACAGATAAAAAAGAGAAAAGAAAGAGAAAAAGAGAAAAAAAGGGATAAAAATAGATACTAAGCTGACAACAAGAGAAAGGCCAAAGAGGCCAAAATACAAATTGATCACCAAAGAAAGAAAAAAGAAAAGTCAGTTAACCCCCGCCCCCATATTTTTATGTAAAGAGGTGCCATGTGTTGAATCTTTTAATCTGATAGCATTCTATCCAGTCACTGTTTCTGGGGAATTTTTTGAACAGCCATGTGCTGTTCCCTGCAGGTCCCAGTGCCTTCTAGTGGGTACACTCTCTGCAAGATATCTGTATCAGTAGTTCCTTGGGCGAGTCAGTCCCTGGTGTGTAGATTTGGGCTCCTTTCCAATGGTGGTGGTCCTGGGCACAGCCACCTGGGAACATCTGGGATGTCCCAACTATCCATGCCCTATCCATACTCTAATATGCTAACAGAGAAATATATCAAATGAGATAGAAGCAATTCTTTAAAAATTCAAATAGAAATCCTTGAGCTAAAAATACACCACCCTACAGAAGAAAAAACATGAAGTCACCACTAGCAGATAGATCAAAAAGAATGAAAAGTTAGGTTTCTTGGAAACAAGCTACTTGAAAATAAAGAACCAGAGGGGGGAAAAGTGAAGATAAAAAATTTTAAAAAGCTATGGGAGCTTTGGAACAGTATTGTAAGAAAAAATAGTCATGTTATTTTAGTTCAAGTAGCACTTGAAAACATCAAATGAACGGAAACTTATTCAAAGAAATAGTATCAGAAAGCTTTGGAAACGGAAAAATGGATACAAATATCCAAGAAAGCGTAGTTCAAAGGTCATAGTCAGATTTTGTCCAAAACATTTTGTAATCAAGCTATTAATGGTCAAAAATAAAAGATTCCCAGGGCTGCAAGAGTAAAAGGTACAAATAATATACAAAGATGTTCCAATTTTTCTGACAACAAATTTCTCAGCAAAAACCTTACAGGACAAGTAGGAATAGGCTAAGAGTTTTTTTTTTTTTTTTAATACTACAGAAAAAAAAAACTGTCCACTGAGAATATGTTACCCAGAAAAGTTATCCCTTAAAAATGAAGGAAAGATAAACACATTCCCAGCCAAACAAAAGCTGGGAGAATGGGTCACCACCAGTTCTGACTTACAAATTATGCTCAAGTAAATTCTTAAAACTGAAAGTCCTATTAATGATTAACAAAAAATCATGGGAAAACATGGAAGACATTTGTAAGAATAATTATACAAACAAATTTTAAATTTGTCTTTTATTTTAAATACAGAGTAAAAATTATTCATTTCTTTAGTATAAAAACAAAAATAACTATTTTGACACTAAAAGACAGGGAATATAGAAAGATATGAAATAGAATATCAAAAAATTTTTAAATAGACAAGAATCAAGTTCAAGTGTAAAATTCTCTTATTAGTATATTTTTTCTTTTTATTTACAATCACATTAAGTTGTTATCATTTCAAAATAGCTTGTTATAATCGAATATTTTCTGAGCTTCATAGTAATCACAAAGCAAAATCTATTATAGATAATCCAAAACTAGTAAGCAAAGAAAAAAATTAAAACACACTACTAGAGTAAGTCTGTTGGGAGCCATCTGTATTAGAGGCCCCAGACCTGAGACATAAGCAACTCCATCTTGGCTCAAGTCTACCATACTTGGTGCTGTTGACAAGAGAGCAGACAACACCCTGTCACTCTTAAATGCCCAGTTTCTCAGAGGACTATCTGCTTAAACTAATGTGACCTTTGCCTTTCTTTTTCTGGGGCATTCTATTAAATATATTAGCATAGATTAGCAGACAAGAAATCAGAATGCCTTGTGGTTTGGTGACCATAGCAATCGTGCTTGTGCAGATTATCTCTCCCATACTATTCTCCTTATATACGTTGTCCTAACCTGCAATAAATGAGACTTGATCAGAAAGCCTGTCTTATCTCCATTCCTTTGTGTCTCTCTTGTCTCCCTCATTGGCATGCCCCCTCCTCTAGGTCAGCCGGGCATAAGTCATTTAAATATAAAGAAAGTCGTAAGAGAAAGATGGAAGGAAGGAAGCAAGGAAGGAAGGAAGGACTGTAGTAAGACTTGCCTATCAATGGTTACCTTGATATAAAAGGATTAAACTTCCCAATTAAAAGACATAGAGTAACTGAATAGATTTTTTTAAAAAAGAAAGTTGCCACTTTATATTGCTCACAAAAAACTGACTTCACCCCTAAGGACATACACAGATTGAAAACTATATACTAGAATCATATATTCCATGAAAACCCAAAAGAAAGCAGGAGTAGCCATACTTTTATCAGATAAAGTAGATTTTAAATAAAAAATTCAAGAAGAAACAAAGAAGGCCTTAATAGTTATAAAGGAATCACTTCCATAAGAGAAAATAAGAACTCCAAAGATATATGCACCCAATATTAAAATGCTCAATATATAAATATTAATAGATTTGAAGAAAGAGATAGAATAGAGTGTACTAAGGATATGAATAAGGTAACACCCTGTTTCCACACAAAAACTAAAAAAGGACTGAGAATATGATTCAGTGGTATAAAATTTGCCTAGTGTATGCAAAGCCTTAGGTTCAGTCTTCAGTACCAAGAAAATAATAATTATCATTATAATAATAACAACAAATTAGTTAATTTTATTAAGAATTGTAAGATTTTAAATAAGCAATATATCACCACATCTCCAATAAACACAAAAAGAACAAACTAAAACAGAAGAAATTAAAAAAATAAAGATCAGAATAGAAATAAATGAAACACGGACAAATGCAAGTGATCAATGAAACAAACATGAGCTCTTTGACAAGAAAACCACAGTTGATAAGCCCTTATCTTGACTAACAAAAGTACAGAAAAGACTCAAATAAAGTCAGAGATGAAAAGGAAGATATCACCATAGAAATACAAGATAGTTATGCACCATGATATAACAAAATTTTGGTAACCTAGAAAAATAGGCAAATTCCTAGACATATAATCTACTAAGACTGAATCATAAATAAAAAGAAAACCTGAACAAACCGATTACACATAAGAAAGTTGCGTCAATAATAAAAACCTTCTCATCAAACACAAAGCCCAGCACCAGGTACCTTTACTGCTCAATTTTACCAAACATTTGAAAATTTCCTTGAACTATTCCAAGCATTCAAAGAGGAAGGAACTCTTCCAAACCCATTCTATGAGGCCAGTATTTTGTTGATATCAAATGTAATAAGGACTCAGAAAAGAAAGAAAATTACATGCCAGTATTCTTCCCCCCCCCATTGTATTTATTAGCATGTATTTGTGATACATAATAATTGCATTAAGCATCAGGAACAGCACATATACATATCACATCTTCATCATTTTTACCTCCCTTCCCACCATCTCAACTCCCCCCACATCTTCTCTTCCTCTACAAAAATTCTATCTTCCTGTTTCCTACCATCACTCTTATCTGGACATTTCTTGGCTAACATAAATGGAAAAATTCTCAACAAAATACTAGCAACCTGTGGAACAGCTAGCTCTATCAGAGGACGTCTGAAAAAATGTACGAAGAAAGTGACAAAAATTAAGTGCCCAATAGTGGAAAACATGAAATAAAAGGGAAGAAAAGGAATATTATTGAGTCAGAAATGGAAAAGATAATGGTACTGTAAAATGGTTTTAGACTGTAAATTAGCAGGGATGTCATTCTTGTTTCTCCTGTGCACATGTACTAAAAATAGAACTTACCACGAGTTTTACGACGTTGCGTCTCTGAAGGCTTGATTAAAAAGACGCGCTGAGCACAGTGGGAAAGCCAATGTTCCATTCAGAATTCCATGGGGAAGTTTTATGTGTTTGCCATTATCCAAAGATTTAGTCATTCAAGCCCGATGCCATATCTTTTTCACTCTTATGTTTGGTTTTGGAAGTAGTTTTCTGTCTTCTGGCTATGGAAGAAAGAGAGGAAGATAAAGTTGGGAGGTGTTGTACAAACTGGGATCAAATTATGAAGGCTTTAATAGGCATGTCCAACATGTGGCCAGTTTTTTGTCCTTGATTTTTTAATGTTATAATGAACGTATTCAAATGAAAATTTTGTGGTAATATATGGCATATGGCTTATATTTATGATTTGATATGGTTCTAAGACAGTTCCTCTTCATTCCAAAAACTGGGGGCAAATCAAAAGTGGGCCACAGGTTGGGCTGGCTGCTGGGTCTCCTGAGGAACTTACAGATTGAGGGGTTGATGTCTAGGGAAAGTGTTAGACTTGAGGAAATCAACCCTGTGGCATTCAGAAGAGGGAGAGCTAGAAATCATAGTGAACTACAATATGAGAACTCAATGAAACATTCACAAAGTAAATTCCTAGACATAAAATATTTATTGAGAAATCTAGCATGTGACAATTTAGGATTAATCCGGTCACCAACCATGGCAGAGAAAATAGTCTTGGTAAAACTACTGAGACTCTGCAATTAAATCCAGACCAGTATAAAACAAACACCTCCCAGGAAAAATGTACTTAAGCCAGCTATGCCATATCATTTGCAAGAATGGGTTGGCAACTTTATATTTGTAAATTTGGAGATAGAAACGATCAGGCAAAGCCAAGTAGAGAAGACTACCCAAAACAGGCAAGGAGATCTAGGAAGGGGATAAGCTCCGGGAATACAGCTTTGTCATAATAATACATAAATATAGTCCATAGAGAGCTAGCCAAAATAAACCAGGCAAAGCCCTCTTCCAGTTAGTTCCCAGCGATGCAGGCATAAGGGTGGGAGCAAAATGCTCTGTAAACACGAGTCGCAGCCAGGATGACTTTTTGAACTACGTTATTTTGTGAACTAACGCCTGTTGTTGCCGTGTGCAGATGCTTTATTCAGTCAGGCGTTAGCCAAGGTTATTTCCAAGCCAAGTAGGGACGCTTCAGGAAATTCATTTGAAGTCTAACTGCTCTTGATTCGCTGGGTGCCATAGGGTGATGAAGTCCCTGAGAAGCTTTTGGAGCTCAGTCAAGAGGTGGGATGAGGGAGAGGTGGAATGACCGTCCAAGCCAAGAGAACAGAATGCGAAGTTGAGAAGTTAGGAAGTTGGAACACTTGTGGAACTTCGCCAGGAGTCTCTTATTAAGGACAAGCACTCTTCACCCTGTCTCTGTATCCCAAAACTTCCCTCAAGGTTTCTTCTCCAGTCCTTGTTGCAAGCATGTCACCTGTCCTGAGCTCTCTAATCTCCTTTTCCTTCCATTCTCAATGCTATTTACTTCCTTCCATCAGGCAACACAATTAGACTTATGCAGACTTGGGTTTAGATCTGCCCTGAATGGTCTGGTTGGCAATTGTTGCTACATTTTGTACAGAACCAGGGATAACCGACATGAGTCCCCTTGGACTGAAGACAGAGTTTATTCTGTAGGTATCTCTTGATCTTTACTGGACTTCTTATCTAACAAGTTCTACATGTTACGCAATAGTCCCAACTCACACTCACATGTTGAGTTAGCAGGCTTCGGCTTCTATTGTTTACTTCAAAGCAGAGTATAAAAACAAAACACCATAACTCCTTGCTTTTTACTAGGAATCATTAAAGTTTCTCCGTAGAGAAAAGAGAAAAAAAATTCTGAAACTCTACAATATAATCAGATTCTTAGAAATTGCTGTTCCCACTCATTCAACAAATATTTTTGTGTGAGCCCATTATATATCAAGCCCTGTGGTAGGTTGTTAAGGGTTTAAAGACCTTGTCTCCTAAAGAGGGAGGGAGCCATAGGCACATCACTCTAGTGCTAAATGGTTTTGACATTCTTTCCTTAGTGATTTATGGTCTTATATAATTTTCATGGGGTTACTATTTGTGTATGTCTTGTGAAGTATCTGTTCAAGTCTTTCACCATTTTTTAAGTTCAACTGTTTTTTAAGTATTTCTCAGATATGTATAACACAAACATTTAATCTTAGGTTTCAGCTTGCCCTGACATTTTCTGAGCAGTACCTTTTGGTAAGTAGAAATATTAAATTTCGGTAAAGGCTAATATATCACTTCTTGATCCTTTATAATTAGTACTTTCTGTGTCCTAAGAAATGTCAAGAAGTTTTATTTTAGAAGTCTCATAGTTTTATCTTTTAGAGTCTAGACTCATGTTGAATCACTCTTTTGTATATACCATGAGGTAGAGATTGAGGCTTTATGTTATTTTTTCATATACATGTTCAGTTTTCTAGTACCAGGTTTAAAAAACCTTTTTATTCCTAATGAGCAGTTTTGGCATCTTTGCAAAATGTAAGATAAGTGTATGAGTCTACACGTGGACTATTTCTTCTGTTCTGTCCATCTATTGCCCATGCCAAGGTTTCTCGATGGAGGTATCAATTGCAGATTTGCTTATTGTTTTCCTTAGGTCTTTAAATTTTTGTTTCATATCTTAAAGATCTATTACTAAGTGCATACACATTTGGAACTGACTTTTTTTTAAAATCGACTCTTGCATTATAGAAATATACATCTTTACCTATGGTTAAATTTTTTCCCTGGAGTTCTGCTTTCATTGACACTAACATAGCCGTTCCAACTTCACCATGGTGTAGGCCGGACTGCTGTTAACTTGCTTGTGTATTTTTATTTATGATATATCTCTTTTAAACTGCATATAGAAAGGTCTTCCTCTTTTATCCAGTCTCACAATTTCTGACTATTAATTAGAATCTATACTTCATGAATACTTGATGAAATGATTTATACAGTTAGGTTGTTTACTATCTTGTTTTTATTTCCCTCACACTTTACGTCCATTTTTCGTTTTTGTCTTTTATCAAATATTTAAGTAGTATTCTATTTTTAAATCTTCGATTGGTGTTTTATCTATTTTTTATTTTATTTGCTGCTTCAGTGATTTCAGTCTACACTCTTTGCTGATCGGTTTGTTATGCCGTAACATGTGACTTCTATTTACCACTCTGTCATTCTCTGGCCCATGACTGTGTCATATTTTACATATGCATGTTCTGTAAAATCTGTGTCACATGGCTACTTTTTCCTTTACACACTTATTTACTTTTTAAAGAAACTAAAAATATTTTTTCAAATGTCTTTTGTGTTTATCCACATATTTCCCATCCTGACATTTTTTATTCTATTGTCAACATCCAGGTTTCCATCTGGCATCATTTTTCTTCAACCCAAAGAATTTTTTAAATGGTTAGTTGTGTATTTCTGATGGTGACAAATTTTTTCAGGCTTTTTTTTATGACTCCTCCATTATTTTGTCTTCATTTTTGAGTAACATTTTCTCTGAATAGAGAATTCTTGGCTAATTTTTTTCTTCTGGAATTTTACAAGTTTCATTTTATTATTTATTTGTGAGGAGTAAATCTTTGTATTGATTTTATGCATGTAACAAGTTCTTTCTTCTGATTGCTTTTAAGATTTTCCCCTCATACTTGATTTTTAAAAATTTGCACATCATCTAGTTAAAAATTTGTTTTACTCAAGAAGTTAGCTCTAGTTAGCTTTTTTCAGAAAAAAACCCATGAATTATACTTTCAATTTAACACTTGAATTTCAATGTTCTTAACACCTTTAATTTTGTCCTTGTGTTAATTTTTGTTATACAGGAAAATATTATTTCCTGTTACATACTTTTATTACATACTTGTTATATCCCTCATTATCTCCATCTTATTTCTAAAGTAACAACATAATTATCCTGATGAAAAATACAAATGCATTTTAAAACATCATTATGGTTCTTTAGTTCTTATATCCTTTCAAAACTATATAGCCAAAACACTGATTAAAGTCATTAAACATAACTATCCCATCCAGTTGGTTATACCATTATCCTAACATTTAGTTGAGTTTATTTTAATTTGTTTTTAATGTTATGAATTACTTCTGATGTATTATGATTATCTAATTATGTAAAAAGTTTGCATGATTTTAAAGTCAAATTCTCTAACAAGATGCATTCACTAAACTCTAATTTATGTTTTTGATCATTTATTTCATTGAATGCTCCCATCTTAAGAAGTGGCCATTTAAAAATTTTTAGTTTTCATTTTTAAACTAAGTGTATATACCTATCCATATAAACTTAGGTGTGTGTGAATATATGTATCGGAGTGTAGTGTGTAATACTAATCGTACTGTTTTTAGACTTTTCTGAGGTGCTCCAGGATGCCCAGAATATTTACAATGCAAATTAGGCAGTATGTTATACAAAAAACAGTTCTGTGAATTTGGAAGTTGCTCTAGCCTCTATAAAATCATATTAAGGAATTCCAGCTAAGTCATTGAAAATGAGGCTGCTGTCGTGGTATGTTGGTTTTAGTAAATGGAATGCCATCGAGTTTTCCAAGGTCTCTAGAGTATGTTTTAGTTCATGGATGATAACACTTGCTCTTCACAAGTTTGATTAACTGTTTTATTTGTGGGCCACTTCTTTCTCTGGCTTTATTTCTGTGCTTCTTTTATGACTTTTTAACATATTGGTACTTCTCGAGGGGGTAGGATTTGTGATTAGGCCTACTTAAGCCCCATGTTCCTCCCATTACTCTTATTAGCAACATCTAGATCCTCTAGTTTTACAATTCCCTGCTCCACAAATGTCTGCTTATCAGTCTTTATCTCTACATTGCAGTCAAACTCATTCTGGATTGAAGTTTGCATAGCAATTATATCACAGACTCCCATGCTCAAATGCGGTTGGCTCTAAATCCACCTCTCCGCTTGCTTCTTGGCCCTCTGCTAGTGTCCCATGGCACTGACAAGTTTTCAGTCACTGGTTTTAAACGGCTGACCATGTGAGTATGGTCTGCTCATTTTTGTTTCTTCCTTGACATGTTTACTCCACCGAAATTGTAGTCATTCCTGCCTTCTTTTATATATAACCCCAAATAAAATTACTAATCAACTGTTAAATATTTATTCAGAATTACAAACATTTGCGATGATATTTCCTAAAATAAAAATAAAATGTATGAATACACTAGCAGGTTAATCATGCATATTTTGACCATCAGGAAGTTTAAGGAGAAAACAGTTGCAGAAGATTTCTCACAATGCCTGAAATGTTTTGGAAAATACACAGGAAGGCACTTGTGCCCACCCGTGTGCTTTTAAATAAAAATTACCATTAAAATTGGTCTCCTACTCTAGCAATCTCGCCACACGACTGTTGCTACAGCCACTGGCATTCTGGCTATTCTCAGCATACTCCATGCCTTCTCCGATGACTTTGCTTTTCACCTACCGTTCGCTCCTCCCCTTATCCCAGCTCTAAGAGAAAGGACAAGTGACATTTTTTTTTTAAATTTTTTTCTTCCAAAAATACTTGCTTCCTCTTTGTTGTTTTAGTTCAGTCATTTAACATCCAATTAGTTCTTAACTCTGCTCTCAAATAAAAAAGAAATCACACTTTGGCTTTCCTATGTTCTCTCCTTAGCTGTAACGTATACTCTTCCACTGAACCACTCTCTTGCAGGCCTATTCTTGCAGAAAAAAGATCAAGAAGCTCTTCCCCTTTTAACCCCATTAACCTTGGAAAGACGGTTTTGCATCAAAGTCAGAGAGGTTATCAACCTCATATCCTGAGGCTCATTTAGCGGCAATTACAGGGGATCCAACCGGCAGACATTTTCCCCTGGTCCCCTGGGTTGGCTTGTTGGGCATTTCTCTGTGGACCTAACTCTGTACATGAATCTCAAAGTCTAGCAGAATTTAGATGGAAGGATATCTGGGAAAATCATTTTATTTTGGGATGCAAGCCATGTTTGCCAATCCATCTGTACTGTAAGTAGGAGTTCCCCAATCTGACTCCCCATTTCTTAGCGTACGAAAAACCAGCAGAGACAGAGAAATGTGATTAATTAGCATTCTCTCAAAAGAAGAATAACTGTGTCTTGAGAGCAAAGATGCTACTAAAGTAGAAAGAAAGGGGTTTTACACTCAGGCAACCTGCACCTCTGCAGTGTTTCCACAACGCATCCACCTTTATAACATGCGTTCACTGCTGGATTTTTTGTTATTGTTTGGTCTCTACTTCTTCATCTATATAGAAAGCGGCAGGAAGCAGAAACGGAAGCTTTATCAACCATGCAACCTCAGAATCTAGTGAACAGGTAGAGCTAGCAGGCAGTCATGAATTATTTGCAGATAAGGCAGTGTACACAGAATGTTTATCCCAGATGGCTTCAGTACAGGGCCTGACTTTAAAAGTGGATCTCTATAACTTGATTTTGAACCTGTAATTTGATTTCTTGCAGGGAAGTCTCAATTCTCATGTTCTCAAGTTTAAGACAAACTTCCATAAAATAGTTTTGTGTTTTCTTTTTCACTTGCCATTTTTGCTTTCTGGGTAGGGTAGTGAGCCCTTCTTGCACCGAGTAAACACTTTCTAAATTAGTCTGTTCTAAAGAAGTAGCTTGGCTTCCCATATACTTGGTTTTGTGGAGGTGGAGTGGGGTTATTACTAACAAGCTCTCTGAGGTTTGCATGCCTGTAATTTAGAAACATCTGTTGAGTACTAAAGGAGTAGATGATCTACAGACATAATTATTTATTCATTCCACATTATCTAATCCTAGCATGTGTCATACACTGGGTTATGAAAACACAGGAGAATGTGAAAACTCTCACTGATTACAAGTTTACAGTCCAAAGTGGCAACAAAACCCCTAACAAATAAATACTATGATTATTATAAAATGAGAAGATACAATATATTTTGGGGAAAATACTTGCAAAAGACATGTCTGATGAAGGATCACTATTCAACCTATACAAAAATCTCTTAAAATTCAACAAGGATTTTACTACATGATTAAAAACGGGGAAAAGATCTGAACAGACACCTCACCAAAGAAGATATAGAGATGGAACACAAACCTATAGAAATATGATTGAAACAATACATCATTAGGAAATAGCAAATTAAAATGAGATACCACTAACCATCTTTTAGAATAATGATTTTTAAAAAACACTAGTAATACCTGTATTAGTTGGGGTTCTCTCAAGTGGTAGAATTTACAGATTCTATAACAGAAACGATCTATTAGGAAGGCTTACAAATCCCAGGACAGCCATGAAGTAGATCCCCTGTTGGGACTGGAGGACAGTTGGTGAGGTGAAAGTCGGCTGTAGATCTCGGTTGTTCAAAGAACAATGGTGACGGCCAGAGCCTGAAGACTGGTGACCATTGGTAGTAATGTTAAATGATGCAACTACTTGGGGAGATAGTTTGATGATTTCTTATAAAACTGAACACACTCTCATCATATGATTCAGCAAACACCCTCCTTAGAACTTACCCAAGAAACTTAAAAACTTATGTTGACCCAAAAACCTACCCATGCATATTAACAGCAACTTTATAATTACCAAAGCTTGGAAGAAATCCGATATCCTTCAGAGGGTAAATGGATAAATGGTGACACATCTGAACAAGGAAATATTATTCAGCAGCAAAAGAAATGAAAAGATATCCAGGAAACATAAATATATATTACTGTATGACAGAAACCAATCTGAAAATGCCTAGTGAGACAGGGCTTCATTTGTATTACATCCTGGAAGATGTAAAAATAGAACAAGCAGATCACTGGTTGCCAGGAGATGGGAGGGAGGGAAAGACGAATTGGTGGAGCACAGAGGGTTTTTAAGGCAATAAAAATATTCCATATGTTGCTATAATTGATATAGGTCATAATACATGTCAAATAAATTTTAAGGCATGGTGAGGGCTGTGGTAATGACACCCGAGGATTGATTCGGTTTTAAAAAATATACCATGAGGCAGGATGTTGCTGAGGGCAGAGGCTTTACATGTGGGGGAGCAAATGGAAAATCTCTGTGCTTTTGCTTAGTTTTGGCAAATTTAAAACTGCTCTTTAAACTTTCCCTGAGTGAGCGGGTTCTTCAGGTTGTTTTTATGTGCATTGAGATTCAGATTTGAGTATCATTGCTACTTTGTGTCCACACATTTTTTGGTACAAAAGCATATATTAATTTAATTTAACGTAAGTTTTACTAGCTTTTCTTTCTTATTGGAAATAATCAGCAAGTTTACAATTCATGAAAAATCATTAATGGATCCACCACTTTTGGATTAATAAAACAATCATGAAATGACACTGAAATAGATTTATTTAGTGACGTGATGCATACACCTCTGACACTTAAATAAAATTCAAAGCATAAATGATTTGTGATTTTGACAAGTTTTGTAGGAACTTAGTAAGTCATTTATACATATGAAATTAATACAAACATTACCTCTTACTCTGTATTATCTTTTCCATATTAAGAATAGCCCCCACATTAGCCAGAAATAGTTTGTCTTTTAAGTTAGAGACAATTATGGAAGAACTGCTCACTCACTTTGTTTTATCTGATACAATAACTGCTTCCCTCATATTTCCTGTTTCTATTTTTAAAAGCACAACAAGCAGCTATTCGGATCTTTTTCACCCAAAATGCCCACAGATGCAGATGGGCCGCAAGTACCTTCTGAGGATCTGTTGCTTTAAAATGTTAGTTGTAATGATGCTGGCTTGATAAGAGTGACTAGAAACCAATATTTGTCCAAATTTCAAGAGAGTAAAATTTAGTATGGACGTCATATAAGAAAAGACTGACCACATAGCCTCCTTGTTGCAGCTGTGCATGAGTATGTGTGCTTGCGAGTGTGCGATCTATTTACACTCCCACTCTCAGAGCTGCAGGAACTTTTTTCCTTACAAACTTGAATTCCTTAATTTACTTTGAACTTTGTACTTCCTAAGCAAAATGAAAACAATGTCAACTTGTTCAGTTTCTCTGGTATCACTTCTGTAAGTCTCCTGCCCCTTCTATACACTAACACACATGTGCATGCACATTTACAGAACCACATTCACCTGCTTACCAGCACCTGGATTTCGTCAAGAGGATCCTAACTTTTGCCATCTACTTTGTATGAGGACAATTGCATTATGTAGTAGCAGCATCTGAGAACTCTAGCATTAAGCTACTGAATGAAATTGTCAGGTTTTTTTTTTTTCCTAAATAACTAGACTCAAGTACTCTGGAAATTCAGAAAGTCTGAAACCATTGTTTACTATTCTCTCTGGCTACAACTATAGCATTTTCACCGTGTGATTATCAAGCTGTAATACTTCCTGTGATTTCCCTTGATTCCTTTATGAGAAGAAGAGTGACATACAGATGTTGATGAAAGTATATCATCAGCCCTACTGACCAACTAAAAGGCCTGGATTCCTCTCCATTCCATACATGATTCTGTTAATTTGCTATCAGGTCAAGCACGAGGCAGCTTAAAAGTTGAATCAATCAACACTTGCTCAATACCTACTCTCCTTGGTTTTTATGTTTATTCAGATAACCACAAGGATACTAAGTCAGCAGCATTTTTCACATTCATATACATTAATCTACATGACCCCAAATGGAGTCATCCCTTCGCTTATAAATTCAGTGTATGTTGATTACTCCATTGAACCTCTGTTTGCTTTGCATTCTAATAAGGGTGAATACAAGTGTTTGCTTGCCACACATGGAGAACAACTTTCCCACATCCTGTTGGCATATATATACTGTATCTGTATTATACCAATTATTCTTCCCATTCTCCAGTCTAAAATTATTTCTATTTTGTATTTAAGAAGCACTAGTCTTATACCTACTTGCCAGATTTTCCTATCACGGGAGACTGACTATGAATGTACAATCATGAGTGTATTTATGATTAGTTATTCAAATTCAGACATTCTTTATTTTTCAAATGTGTAGTAAACTGATTCAGAGGACACAAATCTTTCTGCCCTATGTCCCTCTGGTGACTCTAGAGGAAGGATTGAGCCCATTTATTGGGTAAAATATCGCTAAGTTTAACTGTCCTCCAATGCTTCTATTTATTATGTAATACAATTTGGGAGAAAAGATTTATTATCCAATGCCATCAGATAAAAGTCTCCCAGAGAAGTTTTCAGGAGAAATTTAATGATATATGCTTTGGATCCTGAAGATTCAAGGATGACTATGAACCACTTTAAAACGAAAATCTCCAAATTGAAGAATATTTTTTGCCATTCAGTGGAGATCAGACAATGGCGTCAAAAGGCTGGTCCTTTTCTCAGCCCTGACTGGTATCAGAACAAGACTTAACTCCTCACACATACAGATGCATATTCCGTCGGAGCTTCTTTCACTGCTCTTGTCAGTCTTGGCTTCGCGCCGATGACAGAATGGTTCAGGGAAGCATACACAATACTGTGCTTGCTTTCCTCCAAATGTGGGTTGGCACAAATTGCACACCCTTCGTGTGTCCTAAAACAGGGGTTGTTTTCATAAATTTGAGCTTCTGATGGTGATGTTTGGGCACTGTGCCTGGTGCTCACTTCAGTTCTCTCACTCCCGAGGGGCTGGAGAGCATGAACCTACAAGAGAAAAAAGATATAGCCCATGAGGCCGTGGTAATACACATTGACTACAGACCTACGGTGGAAGACTAAGTGGAGTTGCATGCTACTGCTCTTCTTATAATGCTGCTAATACTTACATTTTAGCAGACTCTTGATTGTTAACGGATGAGTATTCTGAGGACCAGTATATTCCTCTCTGATAGTAATTTTGTGCGTTGTTATGTGTGGTGACAAAGGATCAAAATTCTCAGCGCTTATTGTCTCTGCTGACACAATCATTCATACTTTGTTTTTAAACTTGTCTGTAACTTGTGGCTCACAGTATCTGCCATGTTTTTACCAGTGCCTTTCTTTACTTTGGATCTCTTGGCTAGTTCCTTTACAAGTTCCTGCTTAATTAATCATTGCAATTTTCATTGTATTGATAATGTGCGCAGAAGGATGTCTGTCACAAATCCTTTCCAGAGCAACCCTGGCCCGATCCTGAGAAGCTAGACACTAACTGCAGAGACATTGCTGCGCTGGAACAAAGTGGCCTACCTAGGATTAACACTAAGACAGGGTGATTGAAAGAAGCAGAGACTGTTTTGCTAAGAGAGGAAGTGCCCCACCCAGCTAATGTTAGCAGGTGGGGCACTGAAGACTGTCAAGTGACCTGAAAAATACCCAAAAATCTTCACAATATCAACAAGGGTCTCTTCATATCATGTTTTTCAATGAAGATAAATCTGCCAACTCAGTTGCCTGACTCTCTTCCCAAAGGGTAGTTCATTTCCATGTAATATTTTGTTAGAATGAGCGTAGTCCTCTGCCCCAGAAAATCTGATAATGAGCCATCAAAGCCGTGGGTGCCTCAAGGCTGACACACTATGATGTGGTGGGCAGAAAAGGTCAAGGCAGAAACAGAGACCCCCCGCCCCCCCCGCCCAGGCACGGTGGTGCCAGTCTGTGATCACAGCACTGGGAGCCTGAGGCAGAAACAACACAAGTTAGGTCCCTGTCACTCTAAAAAACTACAATAATAAATTCTGAGATGCATCTTGGTACAAGGCCCTGGATTAAATTCCAAAGGCACAAATTAAACAAAATAATTAATTGTATGTTGATATAAAATTCATCCTTTCAGTATCCAGTTGAATGGTTTTTCAGTCTACAATTTTATTCCAATCAGGCCTGAGCTTCTATAAGTTCAAAGGATCATTTTGGAATAATATCAAAATCTTGGGTTTTAACATACTAATAAAATAAAAATAAAAATGTTTGCAGAATGGTCAAAGAGAAAGGCAAAGCCCTTTTGTTAGCCTTTCAGGTTTACTCCCGGAGACAAGTTGCTATAAACTTCCCCAAGAACTGAAAATGAAACAGTTTTTGGTACTTTGTCAATTTTCTACGGGCTTGCAAAGAGTGGACTGAGTGGACAGCCTGTCCTTGGCAGAGAAATTTCAGCAGACTCACAAGTTTTGTAAACACCCTGATTCCAGGCACCTTTCATAACAAGGTCCACTCCAACCTTCATTATCACCAAGAAAAATGCCTAAACATATGCTCGCTTTTCCTCTTTTTGTTATGACGCCTCACCTCATGGGAACATTTGTTGGGATTTTAAACTTAATGTGCAAATCTACCCTGCACCCAACTGTCTTTAATTTCACTTTAAACTTGCGTGTGATTTTTGGCTCGTAGTATCTACCATGTTTTTACCAGTGCCATTTGTTACTTTGAATTTCTTGGCTGGTTCCTTTACAAGTTTCTGTTTAAATATTTAGCCCCATTAGAGTCATGCTTTGACTATTTTCTGAAATGTTGAACAACTGAAATGGAGAAAAAGCTTCAAATTCCTGTCAAGGAAGAGAACACCTTAAAACAAATGTTCAAGATAATTGCATGTACAGAAATACTTCTTGTGAATTCAGTTACAAATCATAAGCTACCAGTTTCTCAGGAAAAAAAGAATATGACTACAGTCCAATCCACTTCGATTTTACTTATTCAGTACATTATTTTCCTTCATTTTATTGATATGTGTATATTCAATACATAACATTTACATCGATCTTGAGTATTTAGATAATATAAATATCATGTCAAAATTACAAGTCCTTCTCTCCTTCCTTTTTGAGCCTATCACAGCCTCTTCCTCCCCACTAGTTCCCACTAAACTGTGATCTGGGTTTCTCATATTGGAGAAAACATTCGATATTTAACCTTCTGTGTCTGACCGACTTCATGGAGCATGATTGTCTCAAGTTGCCTCCACTTACCTAAAAACCCTCAAACCTATCTGTCTTTATAGATGAGTAATATTCCATTGTGCATATATATCACAATTTTTGTATCCATTGGTCTGTTGATGGGTATTTTGGTGTCTTCTACATTTTAGCTATTATTAGTTGTGCTGGTATGAACATGGGTATACATGTTATATGATGCTTTTAGCTGTCTCAGAAAAATTCCCAGAAGAGTTATTACTGGATCGCCATGACAAAACTTTTAGAAATAATAAATAAATTCAGCCAAATTGCAGGCTACAAAATCAATACTAAAAAATCAATACAAAAGGCTGGGGGAATGGCTCAGCAGTTAAAGCGTTTGCCTAGTAAGCACTATATCAAGCACTAAGTACCCTAGTTTGATTCCCCAGCACCACATAAGCTGGGTGTGGTGGTGCATGCCTGTATTCCCAACACTCAGGAGGCTGAGGCAGGAGGATGGCTATGAATCCAAGGCCAGCCTGGGCTCTGTAGTAAGTTAGAACCAGCTTGGGCTACAGAGCGAGAGACCCTGTCTCAAAAAAGTCAACAGAATTCTTCCATATTAACAATAAATTTACTGAGAAAGAGCTCAGAAGAATAATCCATTCTCAATAACCCATCAAAAAATGAAATACCTAGGAATAAGCCTAGCCAAGGAATAAATGGACCTCTACAAAGAAAACTATATTTCCCTGAAGAAAAAAAATTGAAGACATCAGGAAATGGAGATGTCTCTGTTTTTGGATGGGCAGAATTAATGTAGTCAAAATGGCAATACTGCCCAAACTGTTACACAGACTCGATGCAATTCCTTTCAAAACACCAATAACTTTTTTCATATATCTTGAAAAAATAATCCTTAAATTCATATGGAACCAAAAGAGACTCAGACTAGTCAAACCTATCCTGAGTAACAAGACAAAGACAGGAGACATTTTAATTCCAGACATCAAGTTATACTATAAAGCAACAGTTATAAAAACTATGTGGGACTGGCAGAAAAACAGACAGGTCTACAAGTGGAACAGAACTGAGGATGCAGAGACAAAAGTAAGTGCCCTCAGCTACCTGATCTTCAACAAAGGAGTCAAAAGCATACACTGGAAACAGGACAGCATCTTCAACAAATGGTGCCGGGAAAATTGGATGTCCACATGCAGAAAAATGAATCCAGACACACACCGGTCACCATGCACCAAAATCAAATCAAAGTAGATCAAAGATAAAGGCAAGGACTTTCTTAATAAGATACCCAAAGCAAAACAAATAGCCTCCAGAATTATAAATGGAATTATTTAAAACTAAAAAGTTTTGCATGGCAAAGGAAATTACCAACAGAGTAAAGAGAGAACTGACAGGATGACAAAAAAAAATTCACCACCTGTAGTGTAGATAGGAGGCTAATAACTAGAATACACAAGGAACTGAGGAATAATAGACCCCTCAAAAGCAAAGACCCAACTGAAAATGGACAATGGGAATGAATAAATAAAAATGACAAATGATAAATACCCAAAAACATGCTCCACATCCTTAGTCATACATAAGGCTAAAAATTAATACTCTCTTCAATCCAGCAATACCTCTTCTGGGAATGTTCTCTTCAATCCAGCAATACCTCTTCTGGGAATGTTATCGAAGGAGTTAGACACATCAGTATATTATTTAGATCACAATTTTGTTAGAATAGTTTAGTAGACTAAGTCAGGCCATTCCAGCCACCAAGGCAGCAGAAATGGAATCAAGGTGGAGTCAAGGCTGTGGCCCCTCCAGGAACAATAAAGAAGAAATAGCTAAAACAGGCAGCTTATCCTCCCCCTCCAAGTTTCTTCGAGGTCCCCTAAGGTAACTAGTGGGCTCACACGTTCTACAACCCCCACCACAGGAGACTGCTTGAGACCACCCGAGCAAAAGCTTTGCAAAGGGCTCCAGTCCTTCATTCCCACAGGACCCTGACTAAAAGACCCCTCTCAACCTCTCCTCGAGAGCCTTTCTTTTTCAGTAAACCACTTCTTGCTTTAAATCTTCCATATGACCTCTAACCGATTATTCGTAATCATATCAAGAGTTCCTGGGGAGCTGGTAGGAGCGGACTCATTGGGTGCGTGGCACTCCTGAGCACTGTGGGACCTCGTGGAGGAAGTGGTGAGGGAATGCCCCCTCCCCACTCCCCACGACTGAGTGGGCACGCGACAGTACCGTGCACCGTGGAACCTTGCAGTGGATTCAGGGCCTGGCTTGCGGCAGGCACAGCCGAGCGGGAGTAGACTGGTGGGACTGGAGGGCATATCCTCACCGCCCCAGCCTCGGAGGTGAGCGAGGAGGTTGTGTTTTCCCAGCACTGGACAGAGCAGTACCGGGGAGAACCACACAGGGGAATGCAGGGACAGACAACCAGCGACAACCAAAGACAACAGAACCACGAGGAAACATGGAAATAAGTCTCCTCCAAGAAGTATTGACACACCGGAAGAGCACACCAGGCATCCTGAAAATGAAGAAGGTAAAGATGAAAATGGCATGAATGATGGTAATTTCTAGGCCCAGAAATACATCGAATTAATGCAGGAATTAAAGCAGGAAATGATGCGGGAAATGAACAACACAGAACAAGAGCGATGGCAAGACCTGGCTAAGCTAAAAGCAAGATTTGAGAAGCAAGTAGAGGAGATCAAAGAAGAAATGAACCAGAAGGTAATAAAGGCAATACAAGAAATGGGAGAAGGACACAACAGAGACATAAAAAATGCAGATATACAGGAAGTGAAAAACACACAGGTGGCAATAAGCAACGATATCAAACAATTTCAAAATAGATTATCAGACTTAGAAGACAAAATGACAGAGCGGGAACAGAAAGACCATAAAGAACGTAAAGTAAAAAGAGAAGAAAGTGAATCATTACAACGACTGATAGATGATTCAAAGAGAAACAACCTGAGAATTATGGGAGTCCAAGAGACGACCAAGGACGAAACAAAAGTCTTAAAAATCATATTCAAGGAAATTATGGAAGAAAATTTCCCAAATCTAAGAAGAGAAATGAACATTGAACTACTGCAGGCATATAGAACACCAAACAATACGGATCAGAACAGAGCCTCATCACGACACATCATAATTAAAGTACTAGAAATCCAACACAAAGAGAGAATACTGAAAGTGGTAAGAGAAAAGCAGAAGGTGACCTACAGAGGTAAGCCCATCAGGATAACTTCAGACTTCTCAACTCAGACTCTAAAAGCCAGGAGATCATGGAGCAATGTCATTCAAACACTAAAAGAACACAAATTCCAACCAAGACTACTATATCCAGCAAAACTATCTTTTAAACTAGAGGGAGAAATTAGAATTCTCCATGATATAGAAAGCTTAAAGAAACTTCCAGCCACTAAGCCATCACTGCAGAGAATTCTCAAAGGAAACGTAGATATTGAAAGAGAGGCCAACAACAGAAGAGACACCAGAGGAAAAAAAAGACAAAAGCTAGAGAATAATGAGCTGAGAAAAAAGTAAATCCAGTAAACAACAGGGAAAAACTACAATGATGGCAGGACACACCAAACATACCTCAATAATTACCCTAAACATGAACGGCCTCAACTCACCTATCAAATGACATAGTCTAGCTGACTGGATTAAAAAAAAACCCACAATCAGCTGCCTACAAGAGACACACCTCACCCACAAAGAAACTCATAGACTGAAAATAAAAGGTTGGAATTCAATAGTTCACGCAACAGGTCCCAGAAAACAGTCAGTGTTAGCTATATTAATCTCAGACTCATCAGATTTCAAAAGAAAACAGGTGAAGAGAGACAAAGATGGACACTACATACTGGCTAAAGGAAAACTAGAATAGGAAGAAATCACAATTATCAATTTATGTGCCCCCAACCTTAAAGCACCCAATTATGTAAACCAAAAATTACTAGATCTGAAAGGCCACATAGGCCACAATACAATTATAGTAGGGGACTTTAATACTCCACTATCACAAATAGATAGATGAACCAGACAAAAAATCCACAAAGATATACAACTGCTGAAAGACACTATAGAAAACCTGGACATAACGGACCTCTACAGAGTTTCCATCCAACATCAACTGACTACATGTTCTTCTCAGCAGCACATGGAACATTTTCTAAAATAGACCATGTCCTAGGACGTAAGTCATCCTTAAACAAGTACAAAGGGATAGAAATAATTCCCTGCATACTCTCAGACCATAATGGAATAAGGCTGGAACTTAACAGCAGCAGAAACAGAAGAAAATACACAAATATATGGAGACATAACAACTTATTGCTGACCAAACAATGGGTTACGGAAGAAATCAGAAAAGAAATTTAAAAATTCATAGAGTTCAATGATGATGGAAGTACATCATTCCAAACTTTGTGGGACAAAATGAAAGCATTCCTTAGAGGAAAATTCGTAGCCATGAATGCACACATCAAAAGAACAGAACAGTCACAAATAAATTCGCTAATGATGCACCTCAAGGACCTAGAGAAACAAGAACAACTTTACCCAAAAGGCAATAGAAGAGAAGAAATTATAAAGATTAGATGTGAAATAAATGAGATTGAAATTAAAAGGACAATAAAAAAGATTAATGAGTCAAAGAGCTGGTTCTTTGAAAGAATCAACAAAATTGACAAACCTCTTGCTAACCTCATCAAGAAAAGGAAAGAAAAGGCACAGATTAGCACACTTAGAAGTGAAAAGGGGGAAATTACAACAGTCTCTGCAGGAATTCAGAATATTATAAGAAATTACTTTGAACACCTATATTCTAACAAATTTGAGAACCAGGAAGAAAGGGACAACTTCTTAGATACATATAAAATACCAAAATTAAATGAGGAAGATATAAAAAGCTTGAACAATCCCATCACGCACACAGAAATTGAAACAATAATAAAAGCTCTACCTACATATAAAAGTCCAGGCCCGGATGGATTCATAGCAGAATATTTTCAGTACTTTAGGGGAGAACTAACTTCAATCCTCCTCAAACTATTTCATAAAATAGAAAGTGAAGGAATTCTACCAAACCCATTTCTTGAGGTTAACATCACACTAGTCCCAAAACCAGACAAAGGCTTAACCAGGAAGGAAAACTATAGACCAATATCCTTAATGAATATTGATGCAAAAATCCTTAATAAGATTCTGGCAAACAGAATCCAACAAGTAATCAGACAGATCATACACTATGATCAAGTGGGCTTCATCCCTGCGCTGCAAGACTGGTTCAACATATGTAAATCAATCAATGTAATACACCATATCAACAAAAGCAAAATCAAAAACCACATGATCATCTCTATTGATGCAGAAAAAACCTTTGACAAAATCCAGCACCCCTTCATGACAAAAACACTGAGAAAAATAAGTATAGAATGGCCCTACCTAAAACTCATAGAACCCATATATGCTAAGCCAACTGCAAATAGCATAGTAAATGGAGAAAAATTGATATCGTTCATTCTCAAATCAGGAAGAAGACAAGGCTGCCCACTCTCACCATCTCATTCAACATAGTCCTTGAAACACTGGCCATAGCAATCAGGTGAGAAAATGAAATAAAGGGAATCTGCATTGGAAACGAGGAGGTCAAACTCTCCTTATTTGCAGATGATATGATTATCTACATGGAAGATCCTCAAAACTCCACTACGAAACTCCTAGAAATAATAAAAAAAGTTAGCCCAGTCTCAGGCTACAAAATTAACACTAAAAAAATCAATAGCTTTCCTCTATACTAACAATAAACTTATTGAACAAGAACTCAGAAAAACAATTCCATTCTCAATAGCTCAGCAAAAAATTAAAAACATAGGAGTATACCTAACCAAGGAAGTGAAGGACTTATATAAAGAAAACTACATTACGTTGAAGAAAGAAGTTGTAGGGGACATTAGAAAATGAAAAAGGCATCCCCTGCTCTTGAATAGGCAAAATAAATATAGTCAAAATGGCTATACTACCAAAATTGATATATAGATTCAATGCAATTCCTATCAAAATACCTACAAGTTTCTTTAAAGAACTTGAAACAATTCTTAAATTCATATGGAACCAAAAGAGACCAAGAATAACCAAAGCAATCCTGAGTAATAAGACCAAAGCTGGAGGCATTACAGTTCCAGATATCAGACTATACTATAAAGCAATAGTTGTTAAAACAATTTGGTACTGGCACAAAAACAGACAGACCAGTGGAACAGAATTGAAGATGCAAAGACAAACCCAAATACCCTCAATTACTTAATCTTCAACAAATGGGCCAAACACATACAATGGAAAAAGGACAGCCTGTTCAACAAATGGTGCTGGGAAAACTGGACATCCACATGCAGAAGAATGAATCTAGTCATGCACCTATCACCGTGCACCAAAATCAAATCAAACGGGATCAAAGACCTAGGCATTAAAAATGAAGCACTAAACCTTCTAGAAGAAAAATTAGGCAAATATCTAAAAGACATAGGGGTAAGTAAAGACTTTCTTGACAAGACACCAAGAGCAAAAGAAATTATCCCCATTATTAACAAATGGGATCTGGTCAAATTAAAAACTTTCTGCATAGCAAAGGAAACTATCAACATTGCAGAAAGAGAACCAACAGACTGGGAAAAAATATTCACCACCAACATCTCAGATAGGAAGCTCATAACTAGAATATACAGAGAGCTAAAGAAAAGTAAGTCTACCAAAATAAACGGTCCTATTGAAAAGTGGGCAAATGAATTGAAGAGGCAGTTCACTCATGAAGAAGTTCACTCATGAAAAGTTCAAATGGCCAATAGATACATGAAAAGATGTTCAACATCTCCAGCCATAAGAGAGATGCAAATCAAAACAACGCTAAGATACCATCTCATTCCAAAGAGAATGGCCTATATCAACAAGTCAAATAGTGATCAGTGCTGGTGAGGCTGTGGGGAGAAAGGAACCCTCCTGCACTTCTGCTGGGAATGTAAATTCATACGACCACTTTGGAAAGCAGTATGGAGATCTCTCAAAAGACTAGAAATAAATGTCCCCTTCGATCCAGCAACACCCCTCCTGGGAATATATCCAAAAGAGACCAAAACAAAACACAACTGAGATATGTGTATACCCATGTTTATAGCAGTGCAACTAACAATAGCAAAAATATGAAAGTCACCAAAATACCCATCAACAGACCAGTGGATACACAAATTGTGGTATTTATACATAATGGAATACTATGCATCTATAAAGTCCAATAGTGTGGAGGCTTTTACAGTCAAATGGAAGAAGCTTGAGAATATCGTGCTTAGTGAAGTGAGTCAGAAGCAGAAGGTGAAACATCGAATGGTCTGTCTGATATGAGAGTCCCAGATCACAACTCATATGAAACCTAAGACGAAAAACAAAGTGAAAGAGGGGGGTAGGGCGGGGAGAGAAGGAGTGGTGGGTGGGAGCAGGGACAAAAGGAGAGTGGGAAAGTCCTTGTCACCTTGACAAGATACGTAGGTGCACAAAATGCTCAACTACATTGTAAACCTTAAATTTTGCACTTATCCATATCAATAAAATGGGGTGGGGGAAGAGTTCCTGAACGCAGACCTCAGGAAACGCCGGTGATAGCATTTTGGGGGCTCACCATCCGCATTTTGAAGACTGAGGATAAGGTTAGCATTCCTAGCCCAATCAGGCACCAGTGACCAGAGATATGACCGCTGGATTCCTCTCCGTAACCCTGTCACCTGGGAGTACCTCCAGCCAAGGCTAAGCCACAGCCCAACTTCCTGAGTTAGGCCCTTATTCGGGTGATAGGTGAGGAAGAGGCTGCTAATGTCTGGGTTTCAGCTTTATAGTGGCCAAACTAGCAGACTCCCCCCCCCCCCCCCCGACTCCTGCCTGTGGGTTTATAGCAGCCTACTATATTGGCATGAGGTCCACCAGTTTAGGTTTTCCCTGATGTCTTCTTTGCCCTGTCACCTTTCTTGTGTAGCTGCCTGTGACCTGGTGACTCACTCTCTGCTGATAACCTGCCCCAGGCTGCTATTGGAAATAGCCATCCCTCCAATCAGGCACAAGGTATCAATCGAAATTCACTGCTAGATTCTTGCCATGGTTTTTATCATCCTGTAAATCCACAGCTAATCTTTGCCTCTTCCATTTTGTTCTTTTAATCCTTCCCATTCCTGTGTTTTTCCCTTTGAAAGTCCCACCCCATTCCTTGCTTTGCACTGATGATTCCATGGGGCACGAGCCGCCTGTTCTCAGTTGCTGGCTAATAAAGGACTCTTAAAGTTTCCTCTAACAGTGGTGCTTCTCTTGTGTATAACACTGTCTATTGCCAAGAGAAGCCCAGGTAACCCAGCAGGAGTGAGAGAAGATATTGCCCCAGACAAAAATGGTAGACCTCTTCACTGACCTCCAGGATGAATTTCTCTCCCTGGTGACTGTCATGTTGGTTGCCTCAGTCCCCAAACCAGGCACTGCTCCTACTGTTCCCCTCTACTGGGTCCCTTTGCTTCTTCACTACTTTCCTCCATGGTGGACCTGATTTGTTTTATTGTTTCCCCCATTTTTTATATATATATATATATATATATATATATATATATATATATATATATGTAATACATAATGTTTACAATGAATTTTTGTGTGCACACATATATCACATCAGCATTACAATCTCTTCCCATTTATGTCCCTTCCAGACCCGCCCTATGCCCGCCCACCAACTCCCTCTGTCACAGCCATTTGGGCCTATAGAATGCCCGTATTCTGGATTTTCCAAATCAGAGGAACCATGCTGATTCACTTGCCCTCTCAAATCACCACTCTAGCTCAGCCTCACACCGCTAGAATGGGCTGCAGTGGCCACATCTTGATGCCTATTCTTTGGTCCAGCAGAGCCCTTTATTGGGGTGATTTACAAAGTTGTTTATTTTTTTTATTTTTATTTTTTAGTCTTAGTATATCTTGGTTGAGATTCTTTGTTTATTTTGGTATTCTGTTTTTGAGACAGGGTCTCACTCTGGAGCCCAGGCTGGTCCTAAACTCACTGTGAAGCCCAGGCTGGCGTTGGACTCATGCCAATCCTCCTACCTCAGCCTCCCAAGTGCTGGGATTACAGGCGTGCACAACCACGCCCGACTTCATGTAGTGCTGGGAATAAAACTCAGGGCCTTGTGCTTGCAAGGCAAGCGCTTTAACCATTGTGCTATTCTTTCAGTGGCGAGTTATTTTAGGTATTTTATGTCCCCCTTTCCATCAGCTTCAGTGTTAATGTGAGCTCCACTTGTAGGATCACAAGAACGAACAATGAGCGTGTTGTATGCCATCCCAGCTTCTCCTTCACATGTGAGATGCCCAGAGGGGGCAGCTGGTATTCCTCGATGTAGAGGCTCGTTTGGGATATCACTAGGGCTTATGTGTGGCCACTCAGCAATCAGACCCAGATGGCAGTAGGCCCCCGGGGACACTCCAGTCACTCTCATTACAAAATCTTCTTAAACCCTACTACATAAACCTATTAAATACACACATGTGACATAACGTGAGTTACTTTTGTACATACCAAGTTAATTTCTCTTCCTGCCATATCAGGAGGCTTCTTTTGTTTCCCTAGAAGACAAAAAGGATAACGGTAATTAAAAATATTAAAGAAAACAGAGGTAAGCCATGTTCCCCCCCACACCCTCCCAGCCCCAGTGCAGGCACACCAGTGATAATGGTGTTAATTTTGGCTTCTTTATTTGCCAGGCTCACAATGTCATCCACACAGCAGGTTGTGAGAACCCATAGTGGCCTATTTGCCCCCCACACACACACACACATTCCTCATGCTACATGTTCCGTGGAATGTCCAAGAGGAAGGAACGAGATCTACCACTTCCTTTTGAAAAGGTTGGCCATCTTTGTTCTGGGACATCTACACTTGTTATCAGAAATACTCCTGATCTACTGCTCACTTCACTTTGGATATGGTAAAATGTACAATTTATTCCTGCCTCTTTTTTTCCCTGAAGTCATAAGATGGTAGCCGTCTCAAGAAGGATGAAGTCTAAAGAGAGATGAGAGGAAGAGTTGTAGAGTCGCAGGTGCAGGGTGAGGGTAGCGGGTGATTCCTACAAACGGAAGAGGCCAGTGGCACAGATATGAAATCCCAGCACTCTAAGAAGGTGAGGCAAGAGAATTGCTAGTTCTAATTTGGCCTGGGAGATCTGGTAAATCAACAAGACCTTGTCTCAGAATCAAAAAATTTACAAAAAAAG
The DNA here is from genome assembly GCA_004027205.1 of Ctenodactylus gundi. Lineage (NCBI taxonomy): Eukaryota > Metazoa > Chordata > Mammalia > Rodentia > Ctenodactylidae > Ctenodactylus > Ctenodactylus gundi. The sequence continues at coordinate 238,477 of PVKB01000015.1, forward strand.
TGCTGGAGATACAATTCAGTATGAAGTCCTGAGGCAATCCCGAGTACCAAAAGGCAGGAAAAACATCCCAGAACCTGTAAGAGGTCTAGGCTCCAAAGGTCAGAAATCTTCCCTCCTAAGGCTAGAAGCGTCTCTGCTCAAAGCTCTGTCCTCTGGTCATATATCTGGCTTAATTTCTGTAGCTGCATTTTATCTGGGAAGAGCAGGGAGGATAAGGTGTAGAGAGAGAAGAGGGTGGAGACGGAAAGGGTCCTCAGAATCCCCTACGCAGCCTTCCATTCAGTGTGTAAGAGTTTTGTGGCAATGTTGAGGCAATGTTTTCGAAAGTTGTTTGCCAATTGATAGCAAAACATCTTAGCCTTTGCGCCCAAGCCCCTCCCCACAAAAACTTCCTCCTCCCTGGTTCTAAGATCCATTACACGACACACCTGCATGAAGGCCCCAAGAAGTCGTTGCCTCTAGATCAACCCCCATCTAAACTCCTTCCCTCCCTGGCAATCCACAAGAAACCAAATTCCCCTTCCCACCACGACCAACTGATCCAACCCACAGCGTGTGTTAGTCTTTGCTCCCCTTCAGCTCGGTGCTGCAGCCCATGGTGCCCTTGTGCTCACTTCCGGCTCATTAAAGCCACCTTTCTGCCTGAACCTGTGGCCCTTGGTCCTCCCTGGAAAAATCTTACAAAGCCATATTTTTCAAATTCAGTATTATCCAGTGAGGATTCAGTATAAGCTTGTGTTTGTGGTTGGAATAGGAAGTGCACACCCCTGAGAACTCTTCCTGGGGCACTGGTTCTTCATTTGGAAAGCTTGGGAGTGAATGGAATGAGGTGGTATGGCTGGGAGAGAGACGGTGAGAAGGCATAAGTTACATGTTGATCCAAGAGATTATGTTGACCTTCCTTCCAAGTCTGTCAAAAGTTAGAAGAGCTCTTCCTTACGCAAATTTACTTTTTTCTTGTATTTCTTTTTTATTTACATATCATCTACCTTTCTCCTTCTCATCCCCTCACCACCCTCTTCTCGTTCCCTCTCCACAAAGTCCATCTTCTTACTTTCTTCCACACCTCTTACATTTCTTATGGCTTGGTTTTCTCATATAAGAGAAACTATAAGATATTTAATTTTTGGGGTCTGATTTATTTCAGTGAGCATAATGGTCTCAAGGTACATCTGTTTTCCTAAAAATGACTCATATTTGTCATTCCTGGTGGCAAAGTAACACTCCATTGTGTACACACCACGTCTTCGTTATTCAGTTGTGTGTACTCGGGCATATTAGCATCTTTTAAGATTCCGCTATTATGAATTGTGCAGCTATAAACATGAGTGCCTTATGCAAATTTAGAGTGGTATAAATAGAATGGGAAAGTCCCATAATTGTGCCTGCTTAGCCCAACCCTGGGTGGAGCTCTGACCTGTGGTTACGGCTCACCATAATTACAGACAGCCCAAATCTGTCCATGTTGTGGTTTTGGTAAAAATGTACATAGTCCCTCAGGAAATCATTACCTATGGATTATCATAAGAGATCAAGGAAAACAACAACAGAAAGCACTTAGAATCTATCAATCACAGGCAAAACAATCCCAAATGTACAGTACAAAAGAACAGATAAAAATAGAACCCACCTTGGTGTCTTTTTAGAAAGCAGAAACAGACACTGATGAGCACAGAAAATCCCCCCAAAGGCAGCAAACAGTAGAGGAGCAACCACTTGTCCACCAGCTTTTCTGTGGAGAGAGGTCCTGGGACACTGGTTGCACCTGGAATTTAGTTAATACTCAAGACAGTTAGGGAATCTGAACTTTGTTACATCAGTTGGCAACATCTTCTGCATTGTTAAAACCTAAATGAAGGAGATTTCGGTCAGAGGCTTCCATTTCCTCTTCCAGGGTGTTTCCCTAGATGACCAGGCCTCCATGTCTTCAGCCAACTTTTGATCTTTTGCAAAAATACTTCATTTTATTCATGTTTATCTGTAGAACAATCTCCACCCTGGATTCTCAAAGGGCAATTCATCAACCCCTTCTACTTATAGTGCCTAGTTTAAAGCTCATATTCATATTGAGGAAATTAGAGAAGCCAGTATTTTCATCCACTCTGGTGACTTGAAAGGGTGCTGGTCTAAAGATTTCCCAGTCAGCTAGCAAGTAGGTAGCAGTTGTGACTCAAGCCAGTTGTGTTTTTTCACATACAATGCACACTAAGTACCCTTGCTTTATTTCATAACTCATTAGTATTTCTAGCACTAGATACTTTTGATTTCCCCACCTGTGTTTTGCCTGGCATACAGTTAATGGTCATTGTTATTGGTCAGTGTTAACATGCATCAAGGCCCTGTTTGTCCACAGTAGTTCACAACTTGTTTTTGTGCTGCAAAACAATTTAGTAGATCACGTTTTTTAAAAACTGACAAAAAATAGAAGAAAAAAAATCAGAATACACCAGAGGAATAATTCTCAATTGGACAGTTTTGCCCTCTCTCACACCCACCCTAGAAAACATGTGATAACATCCCAAGACATTTCTAATTGTCACAAGGTGGAAGGGGGGAATTGACATCTGGCGAGTAGAGATCAGAGATTCTGCTACACATTCGATACCTTCTCCTCACCACAGCAACAGTTATCCAGCCCTAAAAGTCAGTAGAGAAATCCTGTCTTAAAGCATGGCTTTGTGAAACATTTTTTAATGCATGTGTCTGTATGTGGCTGTGTTATGAGTTATGACGTAAGATCGTTTTTACTTGGGATTAGTGTTACACAGTGTGAAAAGTATGGAAGAAAAGCACCTTATTATAATTCCCTAGATGCTTGTTTGTCTTCCAAGATCTTGATGTGGGGATAAAAAATATGGTCACAGGTAATGGAAGCCGAGCATGCGGTAGGCATATCCTTAGGTAATTCATAGCGTTGTACCATACACAAATACCATACTGTTCATGCTGCAGCTGCCGTTTAGGTTGGGCAAAGGGCCAAGTCATCATTGGGAGTGGCAGGCACAGATGTCCTGGGATGAGCTTGGATAGCACACGGATCATCCCTCTAGTATGAACAAATCCATGCAATTAAGAAGAAGCCATTTGTATTATTTCTCCAACCACCCAAAAAAAAATGCTTATTTGATTTGAGTAGGTTGATACTTACTTATTAGAGGATGTTCTGAATTATTTTGAGCCTGCTCTGAAATAGAAAAAAAGGAATATTAAGTATTGAAATGGTTTAATAAAAGAATGAGGTATATATTTAGATATTTCCAAAATCAGATCTTATCTTGGAAATAACTAACAGGGAAACCAGTAATCCAGCCCAAGGCCAGTTTGCATAATTTGTGGATTATCCCCTTGCTGTCATGGAACACACACACAAAAAAGTTGAGTTAGTTTCAGATCCAAGAAAAGACTGTATTAGTATAAATGCAACAAAATCTTTGTCTGTCTGTTTTGACTTCCTCTTGCCAGTTCCTTACATACAAAGGCACAAGACAGCTTGCCTGGCACCTCTGGCCGGAGTAATGACAAGACATATGTTCAGCAGGTGTTTCAAGTGAGTTCAGAAGGTCATGAGGTGAGCACACTTTTGGTGACATTCCAGCTGCTTATTCTGGAACAAAATTGTGCCTTTCCCTTCTCTTCTTCTCATGGCACATTCTGGTTTTCCTGCACAGGTAATGATCACTTTACCTTTGTGACATTCCTAATCAGAGACTGACCAAGTGTAGGTTGAGAACACGGTTGACGGTCAAGGCAAGCCTTAGCTCCTCTTTCACTGCTGGGGCATAATACTAAGGGAGTGAAAGCTTATTTTGGCTTACAGTTCCACAAGGTCTCGGTGTACTTAAAATGACCTGCTGTGGTGTAAGGGTCTGGTGGACAGCCTTGCTGGAGAGAGGCTGTTCATGGTATAGCAAGAGAAAGCAGGGTCAGCAAGGGAAAGTGGAGCTAGCAGATACGTCTGGTGATCTGCCCCTTCCAGGTCAACCTCCAGAGACCTGCCCTTTCCAACCAAGCCCCACCTCTTCAATTCATGCTTATTTCTCCAAGCACTGTCAGACCCCAAGAAAAAAGGAAGCATTTTTCATTTTGTTTTGTTTTTACCTTCCCTGTTATCGTTGTTTTCACTAAAAGGAAACCCACACCCACCTTAAATTTAGGCTGACTTCTAAATAATTTAGTTGACTTCTGGAGATGAAACAGATAACCATCCAAGGAAATGTGACTCAGATCCTATCATTCCAGGAAATTATAATCTTTCCTGGATTTAAGAGACATGTTCACACATCACTACAGCAAAAGAAAATGTGTGATATGATAAATTAGAGATACAGACATGGCATGAAAATGGACAGAAAAGAAGAACATTTCTCCTAGGGTGAATGTGAAGTTTCCTGGAGAATTTGGGTAAAATAGGACTTCTAAGGAGGAGCACAACATCCCTAGATGGACAAAGGTAATGGGTTCCTGGCAAGTAGTGAGAATGGCACAGAAAGGGTCAGGATAAAGACATGGTAATGGCTCGTGGGGCTATTAGGCCGGACTCGAGATGTCCTACCTGGGAGGAGCTCCTAAGCCAGAGCCACAAGCTGGCACCAATCCGTGACCTCCAAAAACTGGACCACACAGCAGGAGGCAAGCAACAGGTCAGCGTGCAAAGCTTCGTCTGTATTTCCAGCCACTCCCCACCACTCCAAGTGCCACCTGAGCTCTGCCTCCTGTCAGATCAGCTGCATTGTTAGGTTCTCATAGGAGCATGAAGCACACTATGAAGGAGGCATGGGGTAGATCTAGGTTGCATGCCCCGAGAGCCAGGGCTGCGATTTGGTGGAACTGAGCCAGTGATGGCAGCGCCATTCCATACCCTCACCTCTACCCTAACCCCTGTCCGTGAAAAATTGAGTTTCATGAAACTGTTCTCTCATGCCCAAAAGGTTTGGTAACACTGCTGCAATACCAGAAATAATCCAGAAAAAAAAATAGATAAAGAAGGCTCGTGGAAAGCAATGGATGATTGCTAGCGAACATGAGCTCTATATCGTGAGCACTAAGGATGCTTTTGGGGAGACTCAACAGCGTAGCAGCACTATAGAACAAGTGTGTTCGACAAATTAGTTTATTTGGAAGATTTTTGGCTGAAATGGAGCAACATGGAGAAACGCTAAGGATAAGAAGGTCAAGTGTTGTGGTTTAGATCTGGAATGTATCCCAAAAGTCTCACGTATTTGGATGTTATGGATTACCTATGGAGCCATGTTCTAGTGGGAGATGGGATCTGATCAGGAGGAGTGGATGGCTGGCATGTAGATTGGGTTATAGGCATGTAGTTGGGACTTTCCACACCTTTCACACATGGAAGAGGCAGAACACTGAGGCGGGGCCCAGAAGAAGTGAATCACTGGGAAGGCACCTGGAAGTGTGTGTGTGTGTGTGTGTGTGTGTGTGTGTGTGTGTGTGTGTGTGTGTGTGTACGCTGCTGCCTTCCTCTGGGACCAGACTGAACTTGGCTTCCTGCCTGTGATGTCGTGAGGAGCTGCCTCCACCTCTGCCTCTGCCATGTACGTTCACTATTGCTGGCCGCCCCCGAGTGGACTGTGACCTTCTGAAATTGTGAGCTAAAATCAACCTTTCCTCCCCTAAATTTATGGATGTTAGGCAGTGAGGCACAGCAATGAAAAAAGTAACTGAGACGCCAAGCATCTCATTAACTGGAATAATCTAGAAGAAGAATAATGGAAGTCTGAGATGCTCACAGAAGCTGTAGAAGGGCCGTGTCACAAAGTATTGTGTGGGGTGTGTGGACAGGCGGGAAAAGAAGCCCAAGGCTGCGTCCCATGGGAATCCCAGCGGGGTAGGAGCATGAATTGACAAGACAGTCATGAACAGATGTGATAATAAAGCCACGAGTGTAGGAAAGAAGGAAGCGAGGGGAGAAGAAATCACCCAAAAGCAGCTACCAAGATCCTTCATGTCTTCTGTTCAGCTCTTAGACCTTCTCTTTCACATTCTTTCTGCCAGTGGGAAATTAATAAAAGCTCTCAGTAGACAAGATTTAGCAGATTCTGCTGTTCCCCTGCCTTCCTCTCCTCAGCATGATGCTTCTGAGGCTCACCCTGTCATAGCACGCATCATGCGTCATTCCTTTTTGTGACTGATCAATGCTCTGTCTGGTGGATATACTCCATTTCTTTTAGCCATTCAACAAGCGATAACCATTTAGGCTATTTTCATTTTTGGATTTGTATAAAAGTACTGGTATAAACACCTTGAGTAAGTTTTTGTGTGAACGTATACTTCAAGTTCACTTGGGTATTTACAGGTCATGACATTGCGTGGTCCCATGGCACATACGTTAACTCGTGATGAACGGCCAGACTATCCTCCGACGCAGCTGCCCCAGCGTATTCCCGCAGACCGTGGGAGAGTGTTTCAGATTCTCCACGTCCTTCCTAACACTTGAGATTTTTCTTTTTTGTTTGCTTGTTGTTGGAATCTTTGTCTTCCCGTGAGTTTGTGGTGGCATCTCATTGTGGTTTTTACTTACCTGTCCCTAATGATGAATGGTACTGAAATTTCTTTTCCTATATGCTTATTTATATGTCATTGATAAACTGTCTACTCAAATCCTCTGCTCATCTTCTTTCTTTCTTTCTTTCTTTCTTTCTTTCTTTCTTTCTTTCTTTCTTTCTTTTATTTTATTTTGAGACAGGGTCTTGCTCTGTAGTCCAGGCTAATTCTGAAGTCACCATGGATCCCAGTCTGCCCTTGGACACACTGAAATCCTCCTCCCTCAGCTTCCAAGTGCTGGGATTATAGGCGTGTGCCACCACGCCCAGTTTATGTGGTGCTGGGGAATCAAACTCAGAGCCTTGAGCTTGCTAGGCAAGCACTTTAACTGCTGAGCTATTCCTCCAGCCTTCTGCTCATTTTAATAAGTTTTTTTGTTTACTTTTTGTTGAGCAGCCAAAACTTCTTCATATATTCCTGCAGTATTCTCTTAGACAGATGATTTGCAATTTTTTCTCTTGTGCTATTTTTTACTCCCTTGATAGTGTCCTTCGATGCAGAAAAGTTTTCAAGTTTTATACAATTCAACCTGTGTATTTTTGTAATTTATGCTTGTTTTTGTCATCACGTCTAAGAAACTATTACCAAATCCAAGATCAGATTTATGATTTTATATAGTTATAGATTTACATAATTTATTTTTATTTTTTTGAGACAGGGTCTCACTCTGTAGCCCAGGCTGGCCTTGGATTCATGCTAATCCTCCTTACTCAGTCTTCTGAGTGCTGAGATTATAGGCATGCACCACCATGCCCAGTTTATGTGGTGCTGGGGAATCAAACTCCTTGGGTACTTTGCACTTGGTAGGCAAGCACTTTAACCGCAGAGCCATTCCTCCAGCCCCTACATAATTTTTTATAGTTTCAGTTCTTATATTTAAATATATGATCCATCTTTATTTCTTTCTGTATATGGTGTGAGGTAGGGTATTCAAATTCATTCTTTTGTGTGCTTAACCCAACACATTTTTCTGTTGTTGTTGTTGTTAATAGTGCTAGACACCAAACTCACAGCTTTGAAATATGAGGTAAGAGACTTACCACTGAGCTACATCTCAGACTACCATCTATTAAAAGGTGATTTTTGCCAATTAAAAAAAAATTGGGGGGGGGAGGAAATAAGCATTTTATTGTCTAAATGGGAGAAGTTGAGCATTTACACATACTGAAAAATCAGTAGAGTAAGCAAAGCCCAAATGTAAAGATGGAGGATGTGGCTCCTGAGCAGAGTCTTGTCGGCAGAGGCCCTGATGAGTCTGTGTGCTTCTAGCAGGACAATCTATCCCACCGGGATGGATACAGGTGGTTTTCAGAGAATCACTGCCAGATTTTCATCTTTCACATGTGCTCATTCCTGTATTTGATCTGCCTGAATAATATTCCCATGATATTTTAAAACCATCATTCTTTTATTTCCCAAGTCAAGGCTCCAGGGCACACAAGTCTAAATAAGAGAACCTTTATCTGAAGTGTGATTGGTGAATATCTTTTTCCACTCTGTGGGTGGTCTCTTCACATTGCTGATTGTTTCTTTTGCTCTGCAAAATCTTTTTAATTTAAAGTCCCATTTGTTGATTCTTGATTAGATTTGTTATGCAGCTGGCGATCCGTTCAAAAAATCCTTTCCTGCCCCTATGTCTTCTAGGGTTTTGCCTATTTTTGCCTTCCAGTCAGCTCAGTGTTTCTGTTTTCATGTCTAGTTCTTTGATTCATTTTGATCTGACTTTACTGTGTGGAGACAGATATGGATCTAATTTCATTCTCCTGCATGTGGAGATCCAGTTTTCCCAGCACCGTTTGTTGAAGATGCTGTCTTTTCTCCAGTGGATTGTTTTAGCCCCTTTGTTAAAGACCATGTGACTAAGGGTGTTTGGGTTTGTTTCAGTATCCTCAATTCTGTTCCACTGGTCCTCTTGTCTGTTCTTATACCAGTACCATGTAGATTTAATCACTGTTGCTTTTTAGTATGTTTTGAAGTCTGGGATTATGATTCTCCCAGCGTTGCCCTTGTTACTCAGAATTCCTTTAGAGATTCTAGGTCTTTTCTAGTTCCATATAAATTCTAAGGTTGTTTTTTCTAGTTCTAGTGAAGAATAGTTCTAGTTCTATGAAGAATATAGTTAGTATTTCGATTGGTATTGCAATGAATGTGCAAAGTAGTTTTGGGAGTATGTCCATTTTGACAATATTCATTCTTTCTATCCAAGAACATGGGATGTCTTTCCATTTTCTAAAATCCTCTTCAATCTCTTTGTTTAGGGGTTTGTAGCTTTCTTTGCATAGAGCTTTCACCTCTTTGGTGAGATTTACTCCTAAGTATTTCATTTTTTTGTTGTTGTTGCTATTGAGAAGAGGGTTGTTTTCTTCATTTCTTTCTCTTTGGATTCATTATTGGTATATAGGAATGCTATTCATTTGTGGGTATTGATTTTATAACCTGCTAATTCACTGAATTTATCTGTTAGTTCTAAGAGTCTTTGGGTGGAATTTTTTGGGTCTTTTATATAGATTATCACATCATCTGCGAATAGGGATGTCATTACTTCTTCCCTTCTGGTGTGTATTCCTTTTTTCCCTTGGTCTTGCCTGACTCTCTCTCTCTCTCTCTCTCTCTCTCTCTCTCTCTCTCTCTCTCTATATATATATATATATATATATATATATATATATATATATATGTGTGTGTGTGTGTGTGTGTGTGTGTGTGTGTGTGTGTGTGTGTGTGTGTATTCTATTACACTGATGTTTATGTCTACCTATATGATAGTACCACACTGTTTTGATTACCATGGTTTTAGAGTAAGTTCTGAATAGGAAAATTTTAGCCTTTGAACTTTCTTTTTTTGTGGCTGTTATTATTTTGAGTCTATCACAAATGAGTTTTAGAATAAATCTTTCCATTTAATAAAAAAAGTTGTTGTGGTTTTGGTGGGATGCAGTGAAAGGTCATCTTGAAGAATACTATCATCTTTACAGTAGTATGTCTACACCTATGACAATGGGATAGCTTTCTATATATTTACATCTTCTTTAATTTATTCAATCACACTTATTGTTTGGTTTATACATCTTATGACCCCTTGGTTAATTTATTTCTAAGTATTTTTTTACTGTTGTTATAGAATTGTTTCCCCATTAAGGATGATTTGGGCTATAGCATTTTCATAAATCAAACTTTATTACTCACCATCACATCTCCCTCTTTGTTTTTTCCTCTGTTTTATTCAGCTTGGTTTTCTCCATCTTAACCTCTACCTGTCCTTCCTCACCTGTTAGGGCCAATTAAAGTCTCTGGGGAAGGACTGAGAATCAACCAAACCCCTTCCTGATCCCAAGAATGCATCAGGGAGTCCGGTTGTTCTTATGTCATTGAGGTTCTAAGCAAACTGTGAAATTAACATGTATATAATTATCTGAGTGTTAAAAACATAATCTTAAGAATTCTAATTAATCAAAATTAAGGACAGAAAAATGGATGAAAACAAAAAAAGCAAGACTGAGGACTAAAGAGCTGTATGTTTATTGACATTCATCTTTAAATTTTTAAAATATTTCAGTGATTTATTGTTGGATTTATCAAATAAAGATTATAATCCCTGAGTATTTTTTCCCTACTCTCTGTATCTCCTTTAGCCCAAACACACATAAAAATACACATGTACATCCCAATTAATAAAAAGTGGCAGGACCCGCTCGACGAAGGCATCCAGTATTTAACCTGATCATTTGAAATTCTCGATCTTCTGTTTCCTGAAAGCATGATCAATAATACATTAGACGGTTTGGGGGTCAAGAACTCACCTTTCACATTAATGAACGTTGAGTGGCTTTCAATAAGTTTAGAAGAAAGATTTATGGAACAGCGATATGACCCATTGTCACTTGAAAGCAATGGTTCAAAATGCAGAACAAAAAATGAAGTATTCTGCCCTTCTTTCCAGCTTGTGCGCAGATGTTGGCTGTCCTTAAGATGTAAGCAGTTTTTTCCGCTGAACTTGCACCATGTCACTTTAGGTTGGCCAACACAGTGTTTCACGGGGCATTCTAATTTAAAGGAAGTTCCTGCTGTGACAGAGTGCACTGAGTGCCTCTTAATGTAAATTTGTACGTCACATGACTCTGCCCCTAAAAGATGAAAAAAATAAAATAAAATAAAATCTGATCTTCTAGAAGGAGTGTACACACACCACTACAACTGTGCCTGCTAAGGATTTCTCAAGCATGATTCTATAATTTTCCTAGGTAACATTTTTCTAGTAATTGATCTTGTGTTTTACACATAAAAAGATTGAGACAGTACAGAACTGGTCTATGATAATTTTCCAATAATTAAGAGAGTTAAGATTATTAAGATTTAATGTCGTACTGGGGTGCATTACTCTGCAAGTCATATCCCCCCACCCCTTTTTTTTCCAGTACTGAGGATTGAACCCACGGCCTTCACACTGAACTACATTCTGGCCCATGTTATTCTTATCATTGTTGTTGTTTTCGAATTTTGAGACATGGTCTTGCTAAGTTGCCCAAGTAGGACTCAAGCTTGGCAGTCTTCCCGCCTGAGCACAGCAATCTGTGTATAAATCTTTCCACAGCATTTTTATGTATAGGAGACATGCAACTTAAGATAGTCAGCTGGAAATAGGATGTACTCAGATAATCTTATTTGTTTTTTCAAGATAAAGGAGGAATAGTGCCCCCTCTTTTTTGGAATTTGTGCATGCTGACCCAACAGATTGAAAATAGGACTGCCTTAATATTGAGAAGAAAAGAGGTTTTTCTTGGAAATAGGCTTTCCTACAATCCACAAAACTCCAGTTTCTTATCACTATTTTATTATGGAAATATTCACCTGGTAATACCCCAACATCTAACACACACCTGGAAACCAAGGCGTGTGGAAAAGAAAACTTCCTGGTATGAAGACAAAACAGATATTTGAAGATTCAAAGTTCGTCTCCTTTTTAAAAATAATTCTAACAATTCCATTATCATTTTCTACTTAGACCAAAGGGAATAATTGTGCTACATAATTACATTTACCATGGTAAAATTAAATTAGTATAAAACATATAATTATGTTTAATTTCTTCCATTTTGAAACAAAGAAGTGGAAATCTATTTAACAAAAATTTTGTCACAATGATTGCTTCAAAAAATATTTGGCTTCCAAAAATGCAAACTTCACTTACTTACTTAGAAGAGGCAGTTGTGTGAAAGGAGTCATCTTCTGGTCACTGCTGAGCAGTGCTATTCTGAGACCCATGGGTAAAAAAAAAAAAGAGAGAGAGAAATGGTGTGTCTATATGACACCACCTAAAAGAATGCTTTTGTATATCAGTTCTGTCATATAATTGATGCATGCATGCTGTTTGTATAAATCACTAGATATTCTATTAGAGATCTAACTCCCTGAGCTGGTGAGACAAAATTACTAAACTAGACAAAGATTCCTTTTCGATAAGTACTTTATGGTGATTTATATATTTCTTCTTTAAAGTTAAGGCCAAACATGTCACAAAAGTATTTTAAGTTTTTCACCCACCACACCTTATAATTCTTTCTTAGTCTATGCTTACATAGTTTGAAATCCTCTTTCTCTCAGCAATGTGTCTGGTCCATCTCCCTCAGCAGTTTCTTCAACTTCAAGTGCTCTTTGAATAGATTCACCACACTAGAGATTATGATAGCATCACCTAACTGCAATTATCCAAAACTCTAGCCAGAGGTTGAAATAGGAGACAAACTTTGGTCCTGAGTCTCATGCGTCTCCCAGTGGGTAATGATGCCTCACTTCATACCTATGCTCTTGCGAGCAAGGAGAAGAGTCTGACTCTCTCCTCACTGTCCCGGTTGCCAGTACGAGTACACGGTTTGGCCCGTGACTCTTACCCCTCAGCTCCCTTCCTCTTCTTCGCTCTTCCTTGGTCCTCAGGGAGGGACTGGGAGAGCCTGCCTCAGCGTTTCGCACCCCTGCTTGGGGTGCCTCAGGGCTCCTCCTCTCTGTCCGCTCCAGCAGGGGGTGCAGCCTGGCTGTCAGCCAAGGCACTCCTGCTTTACTCCCACCATTCCACATGTCATCGCTACCTCCTTGAAAAAGTGATGAGGAAATCACCCTGTTGTGGCCAAAACAAGGAAGGAATCCGGGCCCATTTTTAGTGTCCCCAGTGTCTCCAGACTGCAATATACTGTGATTAAAACAGCTAGCCCCTCCTAAGATCCCTAGTCTTGGTTCTACTGTTATTCACCAAGACACAATAACGGTCAATCATACAGTTCCAGCCCACCTCACTGCCATTACAACTGTAAACATGGAGACCCTGTGCCTACTCCAAAAAAAGGCTGTCTTGCTCAAAAATAAAGTAAAAAGTAGAATGGAATTTGGACAAATCAAATTAGTAGAGTTGGGTTTAGAGCAATCCGGACCAGTCAGAAAGCTCAAATTGGACCTATTATAGGTTTATGTGATTGTATAAGCAACTCTCCTGTCACACTTCCCTGGTCAGTCTAGAAGGTCTCTATCCAGTGAGCTTAACTTCCTGCGCTGCTGCACACATTGTGTTTAAGTAAAGGCTTACTCAGGTGACGCTCTACATCTGCTTACAACTTATTTCTTGGGTAGCATGAACTTGAATGGTTTGTAAATCCATTCAGGATTCTGAAATTCTGAATTGTTGGCCAGGATAAGTAACTTAAAAGAGAGAGCTAAAATCACTACAGAGTGAACAGCTGCTGAGAGTAGCAGATGATGTTGATCAGTGGGCACAGACTGGCAACTGAGTCAGGCAGTAACCTTTGGAATAAGCCGGTGTCTATCAGTGGCAACTGGCAGTGATTCACAATAGCAGCCAGAAGTATTGGCCAGTGGCATTCAGGATTGACTGGTCTTGACTGACAGCAGCAGAATGGCTAATAGATCTGCAGTTTGCCAATTCATAATTTCTATGTGAATCAAGCAAAAGAACCCTCACCTGATAGCAACAGTCTGAGCATTCTCATTGTTGGACATTTCCTAATACCTAATACATTTTTTGAAATAACTCCCCTTCATTTCCTATCAATTTCTGTTCAGAATAATTAAAATTTGAGCAAATTGCCATTAATCACACTGAGACGAGGATCTGCAGATAGCTTTGAAAACCTCTGATTATTGAGATCTCAACTTCACCTTAAGATTTTCTATCTCAGTTCCCTTCAAAAATTAAAAATAAAAATGAAAACAACCCAAAAGGAAAGGTATAACAATGAGGTTTTCAAAAATTGAAGAGAAACGGTAAGATAATTTACCACAAGTAACTGCCTCGTAATCAACACCTGGATGTGGCTAAATGTATGATTTTAAAAAAGCAAAGAGGCTGCAGGCAGAAAGGCCAAGTGAAACCCTGACTTGACGTGTTGGTTCCTCTCCTATCTCCTAGCTTCCCTTTTTATCTTGAATGAGCTAACACTAGTGTATACAACTTCTACCTCTGTGTTAGAATTATAAAAAAAACAAGATGGTTATTGACAAAGCACTTTTGTTTTCAAGAAGCTTAACTTTTAATTGTTGCAACAATATCACCCAACCATGAGGCCACTTTCTGTGTTAAACTTACTACCTACCATTTTTTTTCTTACCTTAGCAAAAATAAAGTCCAGCAGACCTCATATGCTAGTTGTTAGAGTTACGGGGGAAATAAGGTATGTCATGTGCCTTTGTGGATGTTGTCTTTCAATGAGAAATAAAAATGCATGACAGATAATAAAATAACACTGTAAAAAAGGCACAAAGCACTTTGCATGGGTGTGCACAGGATTCACCTCTGCTGAAAATGTTAGGACAAAGTTTCACAAAACGGTTATATTTGAGCTCAAGCTTAGCAAATGAATACCCCTTTAACAATCACAACAGAGACAGAAGGGAGTTTTAGGACTCAAAAATAGAAGGTGAAGGCTTTGAGTCCAGAGGTCTCAGGGCCAATTCTAGGTATTTATAGGAAAGTGGTTGATGGTTTTCTCAAAGTGAATTGGAGACCACTGGTTGTTTCTGAATAAACATTAGGTGTGTGGGTTTGGGGGGGGGGGGGCGGGCAAAGTTTGCCTAACCGCCATGAGAAAATGTAGCATGTTATTTGGGGGAAGTATTTATAAAGGACATGGAAATAGCTAAATCAAGAATATTTATTTGAATATGGCTTTAAATGCTAACACATAGAGTAAACTTAGGCTAGCTGCCCATGACTCAATAGCACTCAATTTCTTAACTGAAGATAAAAAAAACTGAAACATAAAAGTAGAAAAAGCATTTCCCATCACTCCCTCTTGACACCCAACTTCACTTTCCTTGAGGTGTGACATTGTACAACCACTTGTCATCTAAAACTTATATTTTTATTCCAGTATGTCACCCCTCCATATCAGCCAAAGAGCTGTCTCACCTGATGCTAATAGCACAATTACACCTGCCTGGTAGCTCAGCATCCTCTAACTAGATACTTGGAAGCGGTGTGCAAAGCAGATTAGGGTAAGAGAAAGGTTGGCTGTTGGTCTTGGGTACATCGCTGACTTGCAATGGGATTATGAAAACGTCATTGTGGCTCCTGAATATTCTTCTCAGCAGGATGAAGATCACTAGCAATGACATCGGCTGGCACAGAAATTTTTCTTGAATGGAGGAAGCAGTAGATGATGAGAACTTGCAAGCAGGCACTAAAAGTGAAGATTACTCCTTCTGTGCAAAGCAGGATGTTGCCCTCCCTGCCTCTCAGACACGTGACTGGTGTTGGAGCCATTGAAACAAATGCCACAGTCGTAATTCTCCACCTGACAAGCACCTTGACAACTCCTTTTTGCATATCCCACATTGTGCAATGACATCTTATGACACTGAGAACACAACAAGATCTGCCTTACCAAATGTCTTCTGAAGTGGAATGACAATGATAAGCTCTGTTGGTTTGGGTTGTGACCCATCTGCTAGCTATCAATTGTTTCGGTCTTGCTGTATTTTCCCAAACATTCACGTTTCTTACAAGGGGATTTGTAATGCTAAAAAGTAAGATCAATATACTTAGTAGAGGATGGAAACATCTACTACCTTCAGTTTTTATACGATAAAATATCCCTCTCCAAGTCACTATAGGTAGGAAGCTTTGGTTTTCTTGTTTTTATTAGTATGTATACATGATACCCAACAATTACTTTAAACTTGAGAATTCTATGCACATACGTATATATCAACATCTTTACATTCCTTTCTTTGCCCTGTTTCTTACCCTTCCACCCTTTTGCTCATCCCTATAGACTCCCAACATCTCACTTTTTGGACTCTATTATTTATTTATACTCTGGGTTTCTCATACTAGAGAAACCATGCGATATTTAATCTTCTGAGACTGATTCACTTCACTAAGCATAATGGTCTCAAGTTGTATTTATTTACTTACAAACAATTCTTATCTATTTGCCTTTATGGCAGAGTAGTACTCCACTGCATATATATATATATATATATATATATATATATATATATATATATATCCATTGATCTATTGATGGATATTTTGGCATCTTTGATAATTTAGCTATTATTAGCTGTGCTGCGGTGAATGTGGGTATGCATGTGTCTCCGCTGTTATATGGTGCTTTTAAGTTTTCTGAAAACATACCCAGAAGAGGTATCACTGAGTCAAATAAAATATCTATTTTCAGTTTTTTGAATAATCTCCAGAGTGCTTTTTGTAATGGTTGTACCAGCTTATAATCTCACCAGCAATTTTAAAAGGTTTCTTTTTTCCTGCATCCTCACCAGCATCTGTTGCTTTTTGAGTTCTTGGCATAAATCATTCTCACCAGGGTAAAATGGTATCTCAGTGCTGCCTTGACACCCATAATCATGTACTAAAGTCACATCAAAGTGAATCAAAGACCTAGATATTAAAACAGAAACATTGAACATCTTGGAGCACAAAATAGGTCAAACTCTGGAATATATAGACACGGGCAAAGACTTTCTCAGTAGGACACCTGAGGCAAAACAACCCGAGAATCAACAAATGTGATTATATCACATTAAAAAGCTTCTGTAAGGCAAAAGAAACAATTAACAGAGTGATGCCATAACTGACAGACCTGAAAAAAACTTTTACCATGTGCACCTCAGACAGGAGGCTAATAACTAAAATACACAAAAAAATGAAGAAAAATGAAGCCCTCAAAATCAAAGACCCAATTAAAAATGGGCAATTGAAATGAATAGACAGTTCTCAGGAGAAGTGCAAATAACCAGCAAATACATGAAAAAATGTTCAACATCCTTAGCCATTACAGAAAGCTTTATTTTTTAAATTCTTAAGAAAACTACTTGTACATTAGTATAGTAGGTATTTGTCATGAGTTGATGGTGCCCAGCATATGTGAGACCTAAAATTCATAAATTTGAACAACTCCTATGTGGGAAAAAGATTTGCATAAATAGTCATAAAAGTAGAATAAACAATAGAGTGGCCAAAAAATAAAAATACTGAATAATGTTTATATTGAGCTTCATATATGCAACTGTGCAAGTTAACCCAAGCCTACTCACTGGGTCAATGATAGAAGGCTTCCTGGAAGATGGGTCCCTTCCTGGTCTCAACCCCATCTCTAGGAAAACTGGATCCTCTTCCCATTATCACATTAGCAGCATCCCCACTCCCTGAAGTATATTCCAAGCGACTTAATGTGACGTGCTTGACTTTATTACAGCCCAGACCTGTGTGCTCACACATCTGCCTTCTGTCTCGTCTACCGCTTCCTTGATAGAGTGATATCTATCTCTGCAGGAGGCAGTAGCCTTAGAAGAATCTGAAAGTGAGAAATTGCCATATTTCCTGAGACGAAAAGATGAGCTCCTGAAGTAAAGAACACCCTGTTTGCACCTCTGATCTTCCCTCTGCACGAAGGGTCAAGGATCCCACACAGACAGGTCCATTGAGAGGCGGGTCACCTACTAGTCACTGAGGTAGAGAATCTGTGCAAGTCAAAATCACCCATGGTGGTTAAGCAATAACCACAGAGAAAACACTTGACCTTGCTGCTTAGCAAAATTCAGAGTGAGCAGGTCTGATTCATGCCCAGTCCAGGGTGATATTTAACAGGTGATGCTACGTGATGATTTAATTACTAGACCGATCAGTCCAAAGGAAATACCAGGCACAAAAAACTGCAGGGCCCAGTGGCTCCCAGCTGAGCAAGCACAGCTGTTGCACCTATAAACAACCAGCAGAGTCTGAAGAAGGCAGGAGGTTTGTGAAACCTAAAAACTGGTTCTTTTTAAAAGAGATTGTGATTCTGAATCTTTTGAGAAAGAGTATTATTCCTTACTTTTAAAGGCCTCATGCTTTAATTATAACTGCTATTGTAAAAGAATTTCCAAGTGTGTTTCACTAATCACTGGAAAGGTCCCACAAATTTACAGAAAATTCAAACTGGTTACATTCATTGAAAGAAGTCAATGACAAAAATGAACACAGATTGCCTAATTTGAGCTTAAAATGCTAGAAATGAACACAGAGATGTAAATAATTTTTGGAAAACTGAAATCCTACAAGTATATCAATAATTTTCAGGGACGTCCACAAAGATTTTCGCTTCTCTCAGAAGATATCATAGTCAAACAACAAACGAATCCTTCACGTGCAGCAGCCCTGCAGAAGGAAAGGCGCTCCCATGCTTGGGGTGGGGTGGGGGGTGGGGAGAATCTTCCGTACCGTGCGGGTGGTGTGTTCTGCTCACATTAGAGGGCTGATAAGATGGAGGGAGGGTCAAGGTGATGCCCACCAGAGAGCGAAAACAGCTTCATCTTCCCGAGCATGTGGGGGGCTAGGCATGCCAGGAAGCAGGAGCCTGCGCACAGTCAAGGTAAAGCCACGCACGATAATAACAGCCTTGTAATCACACATCAAAGATCCAGGGAGAACACCAGCCAGACAAATTACACATGGAGAATCAGAAAGCCCTCGTGACGTGCTTCCCATTGCACACTAGCTCACACACGGTCACAGAATCGGAAATGTGGTGATGAGGTTGCAAGGGGGAGCTCCCTCCCCACTTAGAAACCACTAATTTAATGTCATACAGTATTGATCGAATATTTTTCTTTAACTCTGTGGTAAAGGACCCCACTCTTGAAATCAGACATTCCCAGAAGTGCTAGAAAAATTTGCAGAAATTTAAATAGTGTTATGCACACACGTATGTGTTAAAACTGAAACTTCTATTGTAAAAAGTAACCATTGCTAGTTTAAAGAAAACCCTATTGCTTATCCTTAGAGATATAAAGAAAACTCTGAAATCGAAATTGTTTGAATATATTTACTTGATGTTGTGGTTAGGATCTGGAGTGTCCCCCAAAAGTCTCATGTATTTTAATAGAACCATGTGATGTTGGTGGGTTGGGGTCTGGTCTGGAGGGTTGGATTACGGTTAAGTTAGGATTAACGGTGTGTGGTGCCCACACCTGGATGCAGGAGGGACTGGTTATCGGGCAGAGACCCGAAAGGATACATAAGCTGTACCTGCCTTCCTGAAGGATTGGGACTGGTCTCAACTGGTCTCAGCTTTCCTGCCTGTTTGTGATGTCCTGAGAAGCTGCCTCCACCTCTGCCTCTGTCCTGTACTCTGATTGCTGCCAGCCACCCCTGAGTGAATTGTGACCATATAAACCTTTCCTAAATTTGTGTGTGTGGGGTATTGAGTCACAGCAATGAAAAAGTAACTAAGACATGTGACAAAGTGCACTTAATCCAGCAAAGATTACAGAGACAGCATGTAATAATAGCAGATATTGCATATTATTCTTTGGGAAATCATTTCTTTGGTTATTATCTTTAAACAGACTTCTCCTCTCTGTCTAGCACACACAAAGGTACACACACACACACACACACACACACACACACACACACACACACTCCACTCACATGATGTGAAGTTCCCTTAGTGAAAATGGAACTAGAAACAATTTACTTTCAACCAAGAAACATATGAGTCTACATTGATTCCCATTAATTAAAAATTAAAGACCAGAAACCAAGAAAGTAGGAAGAATCTTTTATAATTGTCTATTACTACTTCTTCTTGAAAAGTTTTCCTCTTCCGGCTGGAAGAATAGCACAGTGGGTAAAGAACTTGCCTAGCAAGCACAGGCCCTGAATTCTATTCCTCAGCACCACATAAACTGGATGTGATAGGGCACGCCTGTAATCCCAGCACTCAAGGAGGCTGAGGCAAGGGGATTGACTTGAGTTCAAGGCCAGCATGTACTAAAGCAAGGCCTTGTCTCGAAGAAAAGAAAGGACTAAAAGAAACAAAAAAGTAAAAATCCCCTTCTTCTAAAAATATAACTTCTTAAAATCATATGTGAGTTGCTTTTTTGTTTGCTTTCATATGGTATCTACTTAGCGTGGTTTAAAGTAGTTTCTTCTAGGGCTAGATATTTCTTATAGTGTAATGTGACTACTTGGGGGGAAATTTGAAAACTATGTTTTTAATATACTATAGAGGAACCAAAGACTTTAAGTCATATATCTCTTGGTTTTATCTAATTTGGAATAATTCTGAAAGTGTTTTGTCTAAACATAGTCACTTAGTATTTGCCATAGCAGTCATTCTAGTATTTGCTGGTAATTTTCTAATGCTAGTATAGCCTACACAGCAGTGTCTTCTTTGTAAGATATTTAAGAACAGGACAAGAAGAAATCATTAAAGGTCGCCAAGTCAGATGGGCAAAGGACAGTTTAAGTCACATTTGGCAAACCCTACCCAGAACCTCAACTGCACCACTGACACTTGCTTCCTTGTGCATTGTACATCTCTTATGAATGTGCTACAGATCTCTACTAAATCCACCATGACAGCAGGCAAGTAGAGATAAAAGCAATACTTCCTAAATTTTTATTATGTCCTAGGCACTGTCAAATAACATATTATTGGGTTATGTCCTGACAAACCCATCACAGGTTGAAAATATGGTAAGCCCAAAATGTATTTAACGTACTTAAACTATCATACATAGATGAGCCTAGCCTACTTTAAACATGATCAGAATCCTCTTCCATTATCCTACAGTTAGGCAAACCCGTCTAACATGAACCCATTTGATAGTAAAGTGTTAAATAATTCACTTAACTTGTTGGATACAGCACACAGCAAAATATTGGTCACATACCTTTAAATCACATGACTTACTGGAGCCACTATCCAACATAGGAAGAAACCGTCATGACTATGGAATTCCATAGCTCAGGTACAGTTTCTACTGAATTCATACTACTTTTGCACCATTGTAAAGTTGAAAACTTGTGAGTTGAGCCATTTGGAATGAGGTACAATATGATTTTATGAGGCATTCTCTTTATTTTTAAGTGAAGAGAAATGAATATTAGAGAAGCCACTTGCTGGGATTCTCCAGCAATTGGGAGGAAGAGTTAGGATCAAGGCCTGAACCCAGGCCTGAGCCTGACTCCAAAGCATGAACTCCTACCCAGCAGGGCTGTTATAAATGACAACGTATAGGAAACGCTGTTAGCACTATACTTGGCTTATAGAGAACATCCGTAGAGGGCTGATAGTATTCTATTTGTCGGGATGACAGAACACTTGAGTAATGTCTATTGCATAAAGGCCACGAGTGGCAGAGACAAAATGAAAACCCAAAAGCTCCTCTCCAAGTTACTCTGCTCTGAAGAGTTATTTCCAGTTGCTTTCATGGGGACCAGCATCAGTGGGTAAAGACTAGCACACTCACCAGGCAAGCAAATACAGAGACAGCAAAAGGGGGACATCTCACATAAAGGTGTTATTTTTATATAAGACATCTTACAGAACTTTATTAACCTTTAAGGCTTAGCTTGATCAAAACTAGGAAGTAAAAAAATCGTTGAATGTTCTTTCAATACTGAGGACTGAACCTAGGGCCATTGCACTCTGCACTGAGCTGCATCTCCAGCCCTTTTTTTTATAAGGGTCTCGTTTACTCGGTAAGTAACTAGGCCAGGTTTGAGCTTGTGATGCTCCTGCCTCAGTCTTCTGGATACTGGGATTACACGTCTGTACAACCATGTCCAATTGACCTCGGTTATTCTTTCAAGCTTGCTTTCTGTACTTTCTCATTTCATCGCCATTGGTAAGTGTTGGCTACTCATCTTACAATGTGGTCACTGTCCTTGCCTTCCCAGGCCAGAGGATGCACCTGCATTCCACGTTATTGCCCCCTCTCCACTCTGTGACAGGGATGAGTTTCTGGTGGAATGTTGATTAACCGATGTGTAATTATCTCCAGTGATTAGCAAAAGCTTTTGGCCAATTTAACAAGTTCTAAAGAAAAATTCAGTGGTCAGGAGAGGAACTGATCACCTGGCTCCATCTTGATCACCACACTTTTGGGAAGGAAGGTCAACCTTGAAAGGTATTAATAGTAACAGCAATAAGAGCCTCTGGCATTTTATCAGAAACTAACATGATTTTTTTGGAAAATACTGTTGTCTGTGGAAGGCTGTTTACTAGGGATGCTCAGAGTATGAGTGGATTGTGTTAGGAGTGGGAAAGCACAGGGAAAGTCTGCCTTCACTTCTCTCTCAGATACTTCTTCACATTCTGAATACTTTCTACTACAGAGATTATCGTAAGACTCACAGGCATTTCCAAAGGCCTTGGTACAGTTAATTATATCTATGGATTAAAAACTTCCTGTTGCTCCTCAATATCCAGTCCCCTCTTCTACTATTGTAGATGAAATAGAAAAGGGAACATGACTATTCAGGGAAAATCCGGAAGCCCTAGTCTCCTCTGCAGCTGACTTCTGGATGATGGGATGCTTGTGATGTATGAGTGCCAGGTAGCGTTCACGTGATGGGCACAGATCTCAGGAAAGAGGAAAAGAGGGGCACAGAGACCTGCCGGCTAAGCCCCATGGCGACTGGCCTAGCTGGTCCCTCAAATGTTTCCCTGGGTTCAGTCTCAAGTATAGGTCAAATGGTACATGTTCAGATTCTGAATGTGCCCAAAAATGACACCTCTCCCATCACTCACAGGAAGAAAGGCCAATCTTAAAAGCTTTAAGATTTAAGTGCCATCAATGAGAGCCTCTGGCATTTTAACAGACACTAACATGTGTTTTTCTACTATTGTCAGTGGAAAGGTGTTTACTGAGCTACTTCTGCAGAAATAAACATAAAAAACAAGCATGAGCATCTAGCAATAGAATTGAGGATATTAGAAAAGTGAAGCAAATTGTACATAAAATAATTTACTGATACAATATAAACTAAATTGCCTAATTCTCAAATAATATTAGATATTACCATTTCTTGATTAGACTTATCAATGTCAAACAAAGGTCACTTCCAACAGCTTTTTTTTTATACTGGGATTGAAGCTGGGATATTTACACTAAGCTTCCTGCCTAGCCCTTTTTATTCTGAAACAGGCTTTTCCTGAGTTACCCAGGCTAAGCTTGGGCTCACTATTATTCTGCTCCAGCTTTCCAGAGTGATGGGATTTCAGACGTGTTCCACCATACAAGGCCCCAATGCCATCTTAAGGGAACTAGTAAGCGAACTAAATGTTAGACTAAAAGAAATAGTATTATTAGCTAAACTACACAGCATTTATGGTGTGTGAGATACTGCAATAACTGTTTTGACAGAATTAATTCATCTAATACTCACAACAATTCTTTTTAAATACAGGGCCTTGCGGTATAGTATCGGCTAATTAGTGTTGAACTCACTATGTAGCCTAGGCTGGCCTCGAACTCATGGCAATCTCTCTGCCTCAGCCTACTGAGTGCTAGGATTACAGGTGTGCACCATCACACCCAGCTTATATGGTGCTGGAGGATTGAACTCAGGGCCTTGCACTTGCTAGGCAAAACTTTTAATCATTGTTACCAGCATACTCCATCACAACAAATCTCTAAAGTTAATATGATTGTCTCAATTTTTAGATGAAGAACTGAGCCACAGAGGTTACAATCACAGAACTAGTGAATGAGAGGCATGGGATATGAGAATTCAGGTAGAGATCTAGTCTTAAAAGTTAATTTCATTTGTTGGATCTAATTACAAACACCCTTAAACATTTCTCTTCCAACAGTTCCGAACTCTAAGAATAAAAGCGATCTTGGCCCAGTGGCTTAGCCCTATCATTCTAGCACTTTGGGAGGCTGAAGCAGGAGAACCACAAGGTTGAGACCAGCCTAGACTAGATAATTTGGCAACTCAGAGCCTGTCTCAAATAGACAATAAAAATAGTACCAGGTTCCTTAGGATGTAAAGATAACCTTGTGAATGTACAAATATGCACCTTCCAGTATTCAGCTAAGGCAATTGAATTTCATGTATTTATTTATTTTTTCTCTTTCCCAAATTAACTAGTCTTTTGAACTACATGCTTATAGTTATTTTCTAATGTGAACTGGAGGGTAAGGCCAGGTGTAACAATAACAAAAAAGATATAGAAAAATATGGAAAAAAAACTTTTGGTGAATATCCCAATAAAGGGATTGGTTGGATTCAGAGAAGAGATATCAAGATCTAACTACTGTGAACCCATTAGAGGAACAGGAAGCTGGGGTAGAGTGGTGACTTAAGTGAAATGACTTAGGTGCGGAAGATTAATATGTTAAACACCGTATGGTTTCTCTGACTTGGGAAACCCAGAACACAGACATTTTTTGGAACCATATGAAGTGATAGCCGGAGCCGGGGGAAGGGAGAGGGAGTGGGTGGGAGGGTAGAAGATGGGAAGGGATTCTAAAGTCGATGTGGTACATAGATGTACGAAACACCCAAATTCATTGTAAATACTATGTATTACATTTGTATATTAATAAAAATAGTGGGGGGGAAAAAAAGAGTACCAGGATGCAGCTCGGAGAGAAAGCCCTGGGTTCAACCTCCAATAGGAGCTGAAAAAGAAAAAGAGAAAAACTCACAAAGATGAAAATTAAATAGCAAAGCCCCAGTGAGGCAAGATAATAGCTTTTGACTTCCACATCGTAATAGAGGAAATTTTTATAGGAGATTGAGGGAAGCAACAATAAGTTAAAGAGCTATTCAGTGCTAAAGAGTCCATTTCAGGCTCTAATCAGCACAGGGGTTAATCTGCTCCTGCCCTAGTCCAGGAAATCCTGAAGCTGAAGAATGCAGTCATTCACATAAAAGGCCGACATGTCTATGATAGCCTGATAACCACCCATTGTCTTTGACATTGGGTAGAAGGCCTAGCCCCGGCTTTAGTGTTCCACGTGCGTGTTCAGACAGGAACAAATAACTAGAGCCCTAAAAACAGCACTGATAAATACACTGTATTGCAAAGCCTGAATTCCATGAAAAACTGGTGCAGAACTTCACCTGCCCCCGCATTTCTGCTCTGGCCAAAGTTCTAGCCAGTTTATCCAGCTTATGGCAGAACAGCACGATCTCTGTGGAGTGTGGAACTTAACGTCAGTAAGAAGAAAGGACAGGCAGGAAAGGGAGGGAGATAGGGCCCTAACCTCTGTGCTCTCGGAGAAGCCAAACAACGCGAGTGTACCGCTTACTGGAGCAGGCTAGGAGTATTCTTTTCCTTTTTTTTTTTTTTTTTTTCTCAAATCATCAGTGATCAAGCAAAGATTTATTTTTACTACTTTTATCCACAACATATACACTGTAAAGTAGCATTCAAATATTAACTGCAGAGCTTCTGTCTCCTGGAGGTGGAATCCTCAACTGGTTCTCAGCTCAACTAGTCATTAGGACCCCAGAAATGGAAAAGCCTCCACCTGTGGCCTAGGACTTTACGGGACCACCTTCTTAGGAGGAGTAGGTGTTGATGTTTTTATTTTCATAAGGATAGAACCATATGCCAGACACTGAGACTCTCTCTCTCACTCTCTCTCTCTCTCTCTCTCTCTCTCTCTCTCTCTCTCTCAGAAGCACAAAGAGTAAGCAGACATAGTTTCGTCATACAGAAGAGACTTTCGTTTTTTTCCAACCTTATATTACAGATGCAACCTCAATTCTAGGAAGAAGCCTACAGGTCTCACATTCGAATCGCAGGAAAAATTATTCCAAAATTATCTTTAAATTTTTAAAAGAATTCCAGCAATTACTGTAAATTGCAGG
Source organism: Ctenodactylus gundi (assembly GCA_004027205.1). Classification (NCBI taxonomy): domain Eukaryota; kingdom Metazoa; phylum Chordata; class Mammalia; order Rodentia; family Ctenodactylidae; genus Ctenodactylus; species Ctenodactylus gundi. The sequence continues at coordinate 264,161 of PVKB01000015.1, forward strand.
AAATTCCCAAGATATAAATATTATAATTACTGTGGTTTTGGAAATGGAGCTATCAGCTTTGTCTGAAGGGACAAATTTTATCAAGTGTTCATTGGGTTTTGGTGATATTAGTACCACTCAGGGGTAGTGACTTTGCTTATTGGAATGCTGTGGACCAAGCTGAGAGAGTCTCATACATGTTGGAGATTGCTCTCCCTGGAGCTACATCCCAGCCTTCCCTAAGATATCAACCTATATTCTTAATTCAATTGGAGGAGTGCTACAATCCGTTATAGCAACAGTTACAGAAGATGCTTGGCCAGTACGTACTCCAACTCTTGTCTTTTCATTTCCCAAAGCGTTTGAGTCACAACATTTTGGGCTAAATGTACAATATATCTCACTTATTCATTTTAACTTTAGAAACCCGACTCTCAGGGAAATATTGGTCCCAAGGGTACAAGCGTGTATGAGAAAGAGTACGTTGTAGCGTTCTGCTGCCCAACATGGTGACTAGTCAACTTATTTATATGAAAATTGCTAAAAATAAAGTTTAAGTGTTCTCATCACAAAGAAATAGTGGGTATGTGAGGTGATAGGTAGGTTAATTCACCTAAGTTAATCTTTCTACATGTACACATACAATATCGCATTGCATTATTTGCTAGTTGGAAGATAAAAACCTTAAAAACTGATTTTTAAATGCTAATTTTTAACCTTACTTCTCCTTTAGTTGAATTTTGTGTGAGCTTCTTGGTGAAACCACTATTAGCAAATATACCACTAGCATCTGCTTAATTTTTATCTAACTGTGCTAGGCGCTTTACCCATACTATTATTGTGTTATAGTCATCACCATAGGCCCATAATTTAGGTACAATTATTCTCTCTATAAGGGAGAAAAATAGAAACAAGAGAGGATAATAATTTTAATCAAGGTCACTTGAGTGGCACTGTCAGTAGATGAACCCAATTCTAATACTCAAATCTATTTTTGCAAGCACTAGGTCACAACACATTGGGAGGAAGAATGAAAGTTGTACAATGCTTCAATTGTTGCATACCACTGGAGATATTTTCTTTTTTATTTTCTCACAAGAATGGCATAAAATAAATCCTCTAAATTGAGATGAATTCTGCTTTATAGTAAGACTTCAATTATGGATAATTGACTAATAGATGTCAGGTGAAGGGTGAAAAATTCTGCCAACCACTTACGCACCTAGTGACTTAACATTGAATTCTTACACACATAAAAATGCTTGGGTGACTCACAGATTTTTACATTGCACATGACTGGGTGGGTCCTAGCATCATAAAGTCAAATTCCAAACAACACAGTTCTAAAATTAAAAATGATATTTTAAAGAGCCTCAGTGATCGTGTTTTCTAATTTGAAACAGAAGCACACACACTGATGAATGTGTGCTTGCGGGTGACAGTAGAAAAGTATGTTTGAAACCACAGTTACTAACAAATCAGAAACTTCTACATGAAGTGTGATCAAAAAATTGCAGTGAATGTTTACATTTGTAATGTATTGTCATTAACCCCTCTCTGGAAAGACACTCTTCCCAATGTACTCGCCACCTTCTGAAGTAGTTCTGAAAGTCCCATTTCGAGAGGATTTACTTGTACTGTTATGGCTCCGTGTTCCAAGTTAATTCAAAATGTTTTGTTTTTCTGGTCCTTTTGACACTGGAAAAGAGCCTGAAGTCATATGTGCCAGATTCAACAAAGAAGTTCAATGAGGACACACCATCAGTAATTTTTTTCATCTCACGTGAAGACATTCACAAAAGAAGACTTCCAGAATTGCCTTGAAGGTGGCTAGCACAATGGAATGAGTATGGTCAGAGGGAGAAGGAGTGAAGGACAAAAATTACAATGTATCGGTTAGTCTAATAAGTTTTAGGTTTAAATATTCATTGTGTTTCAATCACCCTTTGTACAGGTCAGTATAAGGGAGTAAGAGAAGTCAAGACAAAGTAGGAATTTCCTTTTTTGCTTACATAAAATGTTTGTAGGAATAGCCATATGTCATCTATGCAGAACCCAGACTGTGGTCTACACTCAACTGGCAATCATGTAGGAATCACTCGCTCTTAACAGGGTAGCGGCAGTGTGGGATGTTACGCCCTGGTGTGTCTCAGCACTATCCTCCTCCTGTATCCCGAAGGCACATACCCCACTGAAGCAAATGTGGAGATTGTTATTTTGAGACAGCATTATTCAAAAGTAATGATGAAGATAGACAAAATTCCAGTTATCCTACACTTGTCTTACCTAAATGAACACAACATTTTTCTAGAATAAGTTTAGGTGCTTGCTGTTTATTCACCATCACTATGGTAGCCTGAGAGTTTTTATTAGTAGTAATCATAAATTTGTACTTATTTATAAGATCTGGTCTTTTATCTTACTTACTAGTAGCTCATTTCTAAGAAAAAAAATAGTCAGGCTACTTAAGAACGTGAATACATGTTGTCATTGGTTTGTGTCTTTTCATGTCTCCGGAGAGAAAATCTAATCACCTGGCTTTACCTATCGCTGATTTGCTGTAAACACTACTTTCTACTAAGGTCAACAAAAGAAACAGTGCCACCACGATCCCCTGAGAAATAAAACGCTAAATGGTCTACGCAGGTGCCTTACCTCGGATGCTCCAGAGGCCCAGGCGCAGGATCAGGAAGAGGACCCAAAGTAGTTTGCCAGTTCCAAGCGTGGCAGGCGTGGTCCTCCTCATTCCTGCACATGTCAAGGAAGCCAGGCCTCTTGAGTAGAAGGCTTCCCTTCTTCCCAGGGTTCTTCAGAGCAAGATTAGATCATCTGCCCAGCAGCATCTTTGAAATAAATAGAGGAGGGCTGGCAGGAAGGACAGCAGGGAAAGCCCAGTCCGTGTGGTGAAGCAGCACGAGCAGTGACACGGCTCTTCTGTGGTTTTGCTTCTTGTCAACTCGGCTGTTCACTTTCAAACACTCATCTGCAAAGCAGCTCCGGTCCTGAGCTTCTCCTTCCGCTCAGCCGCCCTCTTGGCCTCACCTTGAGGTTTTCGTCAAAGTGAGATGAACCAGTAAGCCTCAAAGAAATCTAAATTGTTGCAGTCTTTAAGTTGAGGATTTATTCTCAAATCAAGCTCAGGAAATTTATGGTGAAAGTACCTATATCTATTACAAGTACCTATGTCCCGCATCTTTCACAGCTTGTGGTTGGGCAACATTTTTACTTAACAGAATTTAGACAGTTTGCCCCAAACATAAAACAGTAAGGTGAGAGCGCTTATTGTTGTGAAAGCGATGTAGATTTATCTGAGGTTATGGAGAAAATGAGTGGCAGGATGCATTTCCTCAGCAGAAGAGGGAAGGGCCGCTGCCTTTCCCCTGTAGATACACTTCAGCGGAACAAGATCATCGCTTGTACTAGCTACGTGATCTCTCTAAATATTTAAGTTCCGAGCAAAATGAGATCTTGAATATAAATTAAAGGAAAATTTCACCGTCTACATTTTTATTCAAAATGTAGCAGCAAATAAGGAAAAGGAGGAGGTGTGGCTCAGAGGTTAGAGCGTTTGCCCTGGAAGCAAGAGGTCACTCGTTCAGTCTCCCAGCACCACATAACAGCTGGGCATGGTGGCATGTTCCTGTAATCCCAGCACTTGGGAGACTGAGACAGGAGGATTTCTACGAGATCAAGGCCAGCATCACGAGTGCAAGACCAGCCTGGATTATAAAGCAAGACCCTATACTCCTTATATCAAAAAAAGAAAAGGCAACTTTACCATTAGATAGCTCACACGTAACATGGAGCTGTTTTCTCTGTGGCCACTTTTAATAATTAGCTTAAGTCCAGACTGGTGCTGGCCTGTAATCCTAGCACCCTTGGAGGTTAAGGCAAGAGGATTACGAGTTCAAGTCTAGCCTGGACACTTTTGCAACTTCAGAAAGCACTGTTATAAAATCAAAGCAAACGGGCTAGGGGAATGGGTCCACGGTCAAGTCAAGCACTAAGTACCCGAGTTGAATTCCCAACTACCACATAAGCAGGGTGTGCTGGCGCAGGCCTGTAATCCCAGCACTCAGAAGGCTGAGGCAGGAGGATTGCCATGCATCCAAGCCTAGGCTCCATAGTGAGTTCAGGTCCAGCCTGGGATGCAGAGTGAAACCCTGTCTCAAAAAAAAAAAAAAAAAAAAAATCAAAGCAAAAGAGGAAGAGAAGGATGAGAAGGAGGAGGAGGAGGAGGAGAGATACAGGTCTAGACTTACAGAAGCTAAACCATTACCATTTGAGGTTCCAAATGAGAGATCTGAATTTGTAAAATGTGTGCATATGTCATCTTTGACAGAGGTTGATTTTGTAAGTCTCTTTCAGAGGCTGATAATACTCTTTCAAGGATAAATGTCAGTAGTTTTTAGTACATAAGGTCAAAGAACAGTCACCATAGATTCAAACAGATATCATGCTGTGGACGGACAGCCAAAGATGAATAAGTCACTGTTCCGGACTTTAAAGAACTAAGAATTGTAACATTGTCCCATAAGCTTGTAGTATTAGAATTTTAATATTCATGCATTTTAACCACACATAGTGTAATACAGAATATCTGTGCATAGTCTCTTAGAACTTTCATTACAGATCAAGAAAATGTCTCGGGGAAGCATTTGTGTGGCATTTATACAACCCTTTCCTTTTCTCATGCTCAGAATGGAGCGTCAACTTCCTGTGGAAACTAAAGTAAGATGCCCTATTCTTTTTAAAAAGCTTCAGGGGTCAAAAACTATAAGCCATAGGCATGAGCCCAGCATACCACCCAAACCAGAGAGAACATTTGTCTCAATTTAAAAATTTAAGGTTCACTTTTGTAAAGTACCGGGGCGCTTTGGTTTTGCATTTTGTCTCGTTCTGTTGTATTGTGCAGGACTAGGGATTGAATGCAGGGCTTTCACACAGAGCTGCATCCCTAGCCCTCTATAAATATTTTGGTTTGTTTGTTTTCTTTTGAGTCAAGTTCTTTCAAAGTTGCTAAGCTGCCTAAGAATAGGTGAGAATTTGTGAGTCTCCTGCCTCAACCTCCCAGATTTCTGGGATAACAGTTATTTGCCCCCATGTTTAAGTAAGATTTTTTAATATGAAAGAGCACATACCAATTAGATAAAATTTAGAAAAGCCTTGTGTAACAATCTAATGTGTTTTTTGAAAGATTTAGCTTCATACTTTCACCAGTGTGCTCAGCACTTTACACATCCTCTGTTGGAGTCCTGAGAGCCCACTAGGCAGCACTTCGCCACATAATGTGAGTCCCATTTTTATCGTAGTAAAGAAGAATTGAAAGCCAGATGTGGTTGAGCATGTGTGTAATACGAACACTCGGGGAGGCTGAGACAGGAAGATCACAAGTTCATGCTTAGTTTCAACCCAGCCTGGGTAACTTAGTGAGACCCACTCTCAAAATTAAAAAAAATAAATCTGAGGATATAGGTCAGTGCAAAAGCCTGACTTCAGTCCACAGTCCTACAAAAAGGAGAAAAAGAATCGAAAGAAGCCTGATTCTGAAGTTTATTAGCCTCCTAACAAGTCTATCTTGCTTCAGGTTTACACGCAGACTAGTAATCAAGCTTTGATCTTGCTCCCTACCCCATTATAATCATGTTCTATTTTATCAAAAAATTATAGCTTAGCTCAATACATCCTTAAAAGGGGTTGCATTATGTTTTAAAAAGTTGTTCAACAGAAACCTATGGCCAATTTTTTGTTGAAAGACAAGATGCGAGATAGAATTCTGTACCTTCAAGTTCTCCTTACAAACATCTCAGGAGCTGGCTTGGAGGGAAATTTTTTCAGTTTGCTTACAAGCCCGGTTACTCTCATGAATCAGGAAGCAGCTGTACTTTCTGCAAGATGTTTTCTGCAGGTGACCTGAGAACCAGCAACCACAAAACGAGATGCAGAGGCCTGAGCAGGCCTCACCAGGGATGCTATAGGAGGACAGCGACGCAAGAGAGATCAAACTTCAGATTTTTTTAATCCCCACTGACACACACTCCACTGCTTCTATCAGACGTGCAGTTTAGCATTCTTCTACTGTGCTGTCTTTTCAATTAATTATTCTTAGCAATGGTTTTTCTGCATGATGTGCTTTAAAACTGGCCTGGCCATTTTTCATTATAAAATGAGTAGGATTCCTAGATCCTACCTGGGCAGTTGAAAGGCCAAAGTGAGTAACTCTGTAGTTATGTACATTGACAGCAAACCTAGCCTCTTTGCTCTCTTGGGCTCCTTTGAACCAGCATGTTTGAGGTGGCCACACAATCTCCACCCATTAGAATCTAACCTTCTTCTGCCAACGACTATTCATTTATCTAGATACTTACGGTACTTGGATCAAACCCAGTACCTTTGCACTGAGATATATCTCTAGCCTATTTTTCAGTTTTGATTTTGAGGCAGGGTCTTGCTAATTCACTAAGTTCCCCAGGCTAGACTCGGACCATGAATCCTCCTGTTACAGCTTCCCAGAGTATGGTGGGCCTGTGCCCACTGGGCCTGGCTTTGGATATTTATGACATCGTTCATAAGCCATACAAAATTGCAAACTTAAAATTAACTTCCCATATTTAGTAGAACATTTCATTAACTCATTCCTGTTAGATACAATGTGATGGTTGCCTTGACTGGACCGAGTCTTATGGCCTACAGGCCTAACGGTGTCCATCCCTTTTAAAAGCCAACATCGAACATGTGCCTTTGGTTTCACATTCAATTAGTTTCCTAGTGCTTCTGTACTAAAGTTTCCAGTGGTCACCTGCATTCCTTTGCAAGCATTCCCTTCCTCCAACTTCAGAGCCAACAGCACAGCACCACTAAGTTTCCCCTTGACGCTGACCTCCTTAGAAGACGGAAGCCTAGCAGGATCACATAGTACCACCTTACATCTCAATATTAGCAGTTAGTTGTATCTGCAAAACATCTTTTGCTACAGAAGACAACACACTCAGATTTTGGAGAATCGGATCATGGTCTTCGTTAGGTGAGCTGTTATTCTATACAACGTATCTCCAGTCTTACCACTTACTAGTGGATGACTGATCCCAAGAGAGCATTAGGACCTCACTCTGTGCTCAGGTGACACCAAATTTAGTGCAGAAACCCGATCACCATAGCGCACTGTAGCCCAGAACACCTGGAACCAAGAGAATCTCTCACCTCAGCTTCCTGAAAAGCCAGGAGTGGAAAGTCCTCCCTGGTGAGAGCCTGCACTGTAAAACTGCCACTACCTCACCCTGGCTTGATGCTAGCTCAAAGGCTTGAGAAGTGCTTATCAAAACAGCCCCAAGGAAAAGCTAAGAGATATCAAAACAATAGCTATTTCTGTTCTGAAAAAAAAAAATCTTTTAAATTACCCTCATATTTTTGCTGTCTATACTCCCCAGCAAATTTTTAGTGTTAAAAATTTTAAATGTCATCTCAATGTTACTTTTCTGCTCCTCAGTCTTAAAAATCTGTGTTTAAAAGTGTCTTGGTATTGCTTAATTTGTGTTAGCTTTCTGTGCTTACACGAAGTTAAAAATGACAAAAGGCAGTTGGTCATACTGCCATTTCTTTTTCAGCTTTACCAAGATCCAACCCCTGACTGTAATAAAACAACCAACAGTTAACTGATTTATGTGCCAAAACTCAGTAATCTTAACACATAACTTCTATATTTCACAAACTACATCTATTGTGGATCTCAGCTTTGTCTAAGGTTGTTTATTTAATTAAAATATATAAATATATATGAACTTTTGGGTCAATAACAAATTTTCTAGGTTAAAAAAACTAAAATCTTCCTTTATTTCTTAGATATAAACCAGTGTTATTAAAACTTGTAACTTGTCAAATATAAGGTTAAATAATAATGATACCACTAAAGTACAAATTTTGAAGTTTATCTCAAAGGTAAAAAATAAAATTAGTCATAGGCTGATTAAAATGTTTGTCTTGGGGCTAGAGAAGAGTCCTTGCCCAGCCAAGCACATGGCCTTATACTTGATTTCCCAAGACTACATAAATATTAAAAGATTAACTGGATATGATAATTTCTGTTTATTATCTCAACACGTGGGAAGCTAAAACAAACAAAACCCCGCTTTGAGTTTAAAGCCAACCTAGACTAACAAGACCTTATCGAAAATATAATAATAATTTTAAAAGATAGCAACGTTTAAATACTTTGGATTTTAAAATAAAGGATATTTTAAAAATCCAAAGTATTTAAACATTGCTACCTTTAAAAATTATTAAGTATACATAGTACAAAGGTATTAATCTAAGTTAAATAAAACATCTACATTATTTACAATTGAGTTATAAAGTCTTTTTGCTAAAAAGAAATCTATGTATTATTTACTTATTATAATGTATCAGAATTCAATTTGTGACAAGGCTCAAGTTATAGATTGGCTGTCAGTAATAATCAAGGTAAAATTAACTTTTAAAAAGTAATCTTACTTTTAATAAATATTTTCTTTCATGTCTTCGTTACATTTTATCGACTTTTATCTAATAGCATAATGAGTACTCATTATTTAACTGGTAAAGGTCATAGGATCTGTTCTCGTCTGATTATAAACAAAAGTTTGTATGTCTGTGTTACATTTTGTGTTTACAAATTACTTAAATGGTGCCAAATTAATTAAAAAATGTAAGAGTGCTCAATAACTAGTTAATTAAAAAGACAAAGGCTAAGCTATTATATTGCCTATGTTATTGGTGATGTGTGTCTTATTTTTATCTGTCTTTTATATTAAAAACTTTTATACTCAAAGTATTCATAAACTTACAAATAAAAATATTAGAATTTATAAATTAAAGTTGTTTGGCAAAATAAAATGTAAAGATGTCTTTAAAGATCAATGGTAAACTAATTAAAATAATAAGAGTCTAAATATAAAATTAAAGCATAGATATTGTATAACAACATATGAGTTATCAGTTACAAAGCTCCACACCTTAATAAATGCTAGGGATTCAAAACTACAGCTTTTAAATGTGTTTAGAACTTTTGGCAAATATTTCAATAAAGGGATCTGCTGGACTCAGAGAAGAGGCATAAAGATTTGGCCACTGCAGCCTCTTCAAGTGGTAGGAAGGTGAGCTAAAGAGTGGTGATTTGAGTGAAATGAGCCAGATACAGAAGATTAAATATGGTAAGTATTATATGGTTTCTCTGATTTGGGAAACCCGGAATATAGGCACTACCTGGTGTGATAATGGGAGTTGAGGGGTGAGGGAAGATTTGGGAGGACCAAACATGGGAGGGAATTGTAAAGTTGATGTGATATATATGTGCACAAGATACTCAAGTTCATTGTAAACATCATGTATTGCATATGTGTATTAATAAAAATGATGGGAAAATATTTTAAAAGTAAGATATGTAGAGGTTTAAATTTGCTTTCTTAAATTTATTCAATACTAAAATAGTAAATTAGGTTAACTACTTCTGCCTTCTGCCGATAGGCTTTAATTACAAAAAGACTTAAGTTTTTCCCACCATTTTTATTAATATATATGCTCTTTGATTAAAAATGGCCAGAGGAAAAAAACTTCTCTTATTGGTAAAAGTAGGCATTAATTTATGATTACTGTACTAAAAAACTTATGATTCTCTTAATTAGTTTTAGAATTTCTTCAAAAGTTTTTATATACATAAGACAGTAAACATATTACAAAAATTCTATATAACTTAACACGTGAAAAAATGGCCTTCTAAAATTTCAACTGTTAAAACAAAAAAGGGGAATTATAGAGAGCAGTCTTTTCCCACAAAAACAATCATATATAAGTCATTATATACCCTAAAAAAGCTTTTTAAAACTACAATTCATAAGATTTAACTACAATAAAACATCACTTCATTCCCACTCATAGCAGACTCAAGGCATTGGTGTTATTCACCACCCACTACAAAGACCCCAGTGTCTGGGGTCCACTGAATTACTAGTATTGGAAAGAGGACGGGTTTCCGTTATCTCTCCCCCAGGTCCTCTTTGGATTCCCATGTCATGTGCCAGGAGACACCTCCATCCAACGGGCGCAGAGTCTCCAGATAAGATACCAGGTGCAAGAAACAGCAACACCACCAGCCTAAATGGTAACAATGACATCAACCTCCAAGACTTCTGGAATAACCTGGAATGATTTATAGTGACTTATACCCAGGACTAAAGGAACCTTACATCAAACAGATATCTTTGTGACCCCAAAAAGTGTATTCCTTGCTATGATTTGAAATATAACTGCTATATCTATATAACTGCTATATCTAAAAACACTCAATACCCTCCAGCACTGAGGAAAGGTGGCTAGCCATGGTAGCTGTCATTAATGTCAACACTCAGGTGTTGATTGGGCTGTTTTTGTGGGCTCTCCCTGTCACTACTGGATATTACATGTATTGGGTGTATGTGCTCAATCCACCCATATTTGATCCTGTCACTTAAAAAGATCAAGAGCGTTCCCTAAGTCCTAATGATTCCTCCTTCATGAGGTAGAGCATCTAAATCCACTTTTGTTAATTAGGAAGAATATTGGTTTAAAATGAATTCTTCTTAAAAAAAAACATCTGATGGAGCAATGGTGGATTGTGTGGGCTCGTAGTTGGTATCTCCTGCAATAATGTGACCTTCCAATGGCATATAAATTTTTGGCAGTTAGGGCTGCCCTGGTTTAAATGAATGGTCAATCATGGAAATTATAATATCAATATAGATAGTAACATTCATTCTATAAAACTTGCTAAAAAGCTTACTGGTTGGGTAAGTGTGTATATTCCAGCCCTGTGTGAGTTGTTTGTATCAGATAGAATCAGCGTTGTCTGGAGTATCAGTATCACAGCTTCCCAGGGGAGGGGAAGGTGTTCTCTTCTTGCCTTAGCCCCCTGTGGTGGTGTGCATCTGGAGTGTACCCCAAAAGCCTCATGCTCCTTTGGATACATATAGGGTGGGAGGTGGGGCCTGGCAGGAAGGGGCATGAGCTGGTTCTGCCCTTCCTGCCGGTGTCTATACCACCATGTTGTGAGGATCTCCGCTACTGGAGCTGTGGCTCTGGCCATGCCCCCTCTCCAGCCCTGCCATGTGCTTCCACCATTTTCCAGCCACCCACCTGTGAATGGACTGTGACCTTCTGAAACTGTAAGTTACAATAAATCTTTCCTCCCTAAGTTGTGCATGTCAAGTATTGAGTTACAGTGATGAGAAAGTAACTAAGACACCACCTTAATATTCCTTAGAACAGTCACATCATCCCTACAGGTGTGTAAGCAGTGTGTAGCCTCCTGGGCTCCAGGTATTTACATCCAGCAGGCATAAACTTACTGCACGATCAACACAACATTGGCAAACAACCCAATGGTGGAAATGCTTTATTGAAATGCTTATTGCTGGTATATTGGTTGTTGGAATTGTAGCCTTCACTGTCACTGCAGGAGTTAGTTTATTCAAATCTATACAAATGCACACTGACTTGATCAATTTTTGATAAATTTTTCAAAAGAACTAATTGAACAAACAAATATTGAAATACTAATTTGCTTGGAAGTAAAGTGGTGGAAAGGGCAATTGTGTATCTCAGACAATGGTAAGAGGCCTTACTGTACCAGTCAAAGCTGACATGTGACCCCACACACTATGTCTGTATGGCATCCTTGCCATACAGTCATGCTCCGTCGAGGGGCCAAGGGCTTCAGCACCTCAGAAAAGCCCTTGCCAACCTCAGTGCTTTCCTGCGTCAACAACCGGAAGAGGCACAGCAGAACCTGAAAAATTAATTGTCCAACTCTTGGGCAAATTGGCTGAAAGCCAGCCCTTTCTTGTCTTTAAAAACTCAACATCTGTGCTGGGTGGCACTGGGTGGAGGACTATCATTACTGTGTTGTTGGTGTTTTTGTAGAAAAGAGACTTGGATCCCCCTGCGGTTATATCAGGATAAAAGGATGTCGTAAGGCCAGCCACAACTCTGCCCACACTACTGCATCAAAGGAATCTTAAACAGCTAAAAAGGGAAGAGGTGGGGAAAAGGAAGGGAAAATCAGCAGGGAAAACAAAGTGACTAGAGACAGCAGAAAGCTGTCAGGGCCTCAAAGAACAGCGTTTGAGCTGAGGGCACATTATAAAATGTTACAGAGAGGAAAGCAAGAAAGAAAGCGAGAAAGCAAGCAAGCAAGCAAGCAAGAAAGAAAGAAAGAAAGAAAGAAAAAGAAAGAAAGAAAGAAAGATGGGAGCGTTCTCAGTTGTTAACTAAGAGTACAGCCTGTTGCATGATTGCTTTAGAGATTAGAATCTGCCAAGAAATAGCTTTAGGAAAAAACACATCTGTTGACTATATTTAGATCACACATGTAGTAAAATTTATAAACCTTGACAAAGTTCTTGGTGTATGATTCCTTACATGTACTGCCTGCTTTTTGCTCTAATAAAAGCCAGAGGCAGAGTCACTTTGGGGCTGTCCTCATTTTTATCAAACTGTATCCTTGGCCCCTGCTAGACAAGGGCAACTGTGACCATGACATCCAGGTGAGCCAGACAGGCCCTGGAGGGGAGGCACAGCTCATAGGAGATGCAGGTGCCCTCGCTGGAATTTGGGCAGTGTGCTAACACTGGTGGAAGTAAGAGATGTAAGTGAGCTCCAGGCACCACCCGCTGCAGTTCTTTCTAAGAATAAGCCAATGTTCGGAGAGCACAGGCAACCTAGACCCAGCTTTTATTTTACGAGAGGTAGAAATAAAAGGCAGAAAGGAGAAAAGATTTTAAAATCGCACCACCTGTAAAATGTTTATACATAAGAAGTTTCATATAATGATGGAGGAGCATACAGAGTTCAAAAGGCAAAAGCAAGGCAACATTTTTTTTAATACTGTGAAGGAGAGAGAAAAACAACTGGAAAAAAGAAACAATGGAGGGGCTGGAGGAATGGCCGAGAGGTTAAAGCACTTGCCTAGCAAACGCCGAGCCAAGCACTAAGTACCTGAGTTTGATTGTGCAGCACCACATAAAGCAGCTGTGATGGTGTGCACACGTTTGTAATCCCAGCACTCAGGAGGCTGAGACGGGGATTGGGCCAGCCTGGGCTCCATAGTGAGGTCAGGACCAGCCTGGACAACAGAGCAAACCCCTGTCTCAACAACAACAACAACAAAAAAAGGGAATTTTCTACCTTTAGATGAGATTTTATTAAAAGGGACAAAAATCTCTCCTGGGAAACTCAATGTTCATAGTATAATTTAAAAGTTCATTGTTTATTTGTGAGAGATGAGAGTGGCCATGGCACGATTTTCTAGTCGTGTGAAGTCCCCACATCAAAAACGACTGAAAGAAAAACAGAGCAACTGTGTAATGAAATCAAAACTTCACAACTTTTACAAAAATAAATAAGAACAAATAAACAGATAACCCAGTGTCCCGTGAAGAGCAAACTACAAGTAGATCAGAACAAACGACCCACAGCCTCAGTCGGGCCAGCCTCCATGCAAGAGGAAGCAGCAGGGGGAATCTGACAGATCTGACAACAGGAAACCCCCAAAATAGCCAAGAGGAGCACACTAGAGAATACACTGGGCCAAACGGAAGCAGAACCCTGCCCTGGGGCTGCGCAGCTCACCAGCCGGTAATTACAGGAGGCTCCTGAAAGAACAGGGAACTGGGGAAGTCTGGGCCCGGTGCCTGAGCCAGCAGGCTCTCTGCATTGGCAGGACTCTGTTGTGGCTAGAAACTGGTAGGAGTGGTATCAAAATAGAATTGAACAAAAATAATAACAGTGAAGAAAGTAAAATGCTTATAAGATGACGGAGAAAGAGAACAGAGTTTAAAAGAGGAAGACCACTATTTTTAAGTCTATGAAAGCAGAAGAAACTCAGAAAGTACAGTTATTTAAACTTTTAAAAACTACTGTGAGTCATTCATTTTTCTAAAAGTTTGTTTGGGAAAACTAATTAAGAAGCTGGAAAGTACTGAGGTCAGGTCCCACACAAAATTTTCATGAGAAAAGTGAATGAAGAATAGAATAATTTCCCCACAAACAATGAACGCATGCCAGAAATGTATGTCCTTGGGGAGGAAAACTAACTTAAAAGAGCTAAATGAAATTTAATAACGCAAGACATGAAAGCAATAATTCAGAGTCAGGAAAACTCAAACTGAGACAGCAATTCATAAAAGAATTTATAAAAAGGTTATTTCAGAAGAAAAACCAAGGAAGAAACAAGTGAATTGGCACAATAGATAATGCCTTAATAGGAATAAAGGTGAAAATAAAACAACTCCATTATTACAAAAGAAATAAACATATAAAAAAGAATTTGAGGGGTTGGAGGAAAGGCTCAGCAGTTAAAGCATTAAGTACCCAAGTTCGATTCCCCAGCACCACATAAGCCGGGCATGGTGGCGCACACCTGTAATCCCAGCACTCGGAAAGCTGACACAGGAAGACTGTGGTGAGTCCAAAACCAGCCTGAGCTATAGAGCAAGACCTTGTTCAAAAAAAAAATTTTTTTTTTCGAGAGAAAGCAAATATTGAAAGTAGGCAAAGAAGGTTCAGTATACGATGAAAAGACATTCTTGAAGAGGAATGCCAATATAGAAAAACAAATATCAAAACACTTAATTTAAATTTATTTTCTGAATTAATGTTTTTCTAAGACTTTTACCTGTGTAATGTGGGACAAAAGTGATTGTGGAATAATCTAATTCTTACAATCCCGGTATCTTTAGAAACCATGATTCTCAGTGTGGGGTAAAAAAAAAGAGATAGGAGTGGAGGATGGGGATCAGCAGTAGTACACCTGCCTCTCAGGTGCGAGTCTTGGGGGTCACTCCCTGTCACAGGCAGAAAAGAAAACAGGAAGGAGATATAGAGACACTGTATGGGAAGCTGGGTCAGAGATCCTGTACAGCTTTTGAATTTGACTGGAAGTATTAAATATTGCACCCTAAGATACATATTATGTATGTGTAAAGAGTTAGAAGTAGATGAATTCGTAAAAGAAAGGAGACAATGAGCAGAATATAAATACATGTACCAATTCCCCCAAACAAATTATTATTATTACTATTATGTATTACAAACATAAACTGAAAAAAACTACCCCTCCAAAAAAAACAACTCCAAAGGCTTCTGTGACTTCAAAGGTGTAAGAACCTTTCCCAGAAGCAAGCAAGCGGTTCTAGGAGGAAATAAAGGAAAGAAAGAGTTCAAGTGTGACCTCCTCCTAGCTCCACCCACCCAGAGGCCTAAGGACAGAGATTAACCCTGAGCCAACTCTGCCGTTCTACCACTCGGGTTGTGGTCTTGACTGAGCATTTCCCACTACGACATAAAATAAAGTAACAACAACAAAATTTCAAACAGTGGAGAAATAGCTGATTCAAGTCTTTGCAAAAAAATATACAAAAATATATTGAATCTTTTTTGTCAAACGAATGTCATGATACATTTATTTTGGTTTACAGCCTTGGTTCCTGGCTCATAACTGCCTCCCCAGGGTAGGCCATGGAAACTAGAATTTCTGTTCCTCAAGGTGAATTACTGAAGCTCTAATCTTTCCTTACTTTTGTGTCTTCAAGCTGGTCATAAAGAAAGTCTCTGGGACTGGAGGAATAGTTCAGCAGTTAAAGTGCTTGCCTAGAAGAGCTAAGTACCTGAGGTCAATTCCCCGGCGCCATATGAGCTGAGAGTGGCAGCTCATGCCTGTAATCCTAGCACTCACGAGGCTGAGACAGGAGGATTGCTGTGAGTTCAAGGCCAGCCTGGGTTATACAGGGAGTTTAGAACCAGCCTGGACTACAGAGTGAGACCCTGTCTCAAAAAGAAAGGAAAGAAGGAAGGAAGGAAGGAAGGAAGGAAGGAAGGAAGGAAGGAAGGAAGGAAGGAAGGAAGGTAGGTGGCTCTCTGATCTACCTATGTCTGGTTGTAGGTCTTCAGACAATTTAGACCTAATACCTCAGGCTTACTCCTGAGGGGTTCTTAATTTAAGGAAGTAAAGCTACCCAGAAGCCAAGATGAATCTGATAGACAGGCTTTGCTGAGTTTTCCTTACTTAGAATATTAACAATCATGCCTATGTCATGAGGTTTTCATAAAACAGAAGCCAAAGGAAGGCTTCGGAGGATTTCTGGATAGCAGAGCACGCGGAGGTAGCTGGAGCCGGCACCCTCAGACAGAACGTGGAATCTCAGCCCCCTTCCCTAGGTCTCATCCTCTGCAGCTCTTGTCTGCACCCTTGGCAACATCCTTTGTAACAAATGGGTAAATGTAAACAGGAGTTTCCCTGAGTTCCCTGAGGGAGGAATTGTGGAGATCCCAACTTATAACTGATCAGTCGGAAACATAGGTCACAATCTAGGGTTTCTGACTGGCATTTAAAGTTAGGCGAGTGCAATCTTAGGGACTAAGTCCCGGACATACAGGATCTGGTGCTGTTTTCAGGTACGTAGTTCCAGGATTAAGTTGAATTAGAGATTATACAACTGATTCCTCCTGGAACCGCTTGCTTGCTGCTGGGAAAGGTTCTTACACCTTTGAAGTCACAGAAGCCTTCGGAGTTGTTTTCTTTGGGGGAGGGGTAGTCCTTTTCAGTTCATGTTTGTAATACATAATAGTAATAATAATAATTTGTTTAGGGGAATTGGTACATGTATTTACATCCTGCTCATTTTTGATCCTATTTGCTGTGAGAAGCACAGACTGTTGAAGATACTGTAGCTAGTAAAAGAGTTCACCAAAAGTCAAAGAATGAAAATGTTAAGGGTTTATTAAAATACTACAAGCAAGTGACAGGCAAGTCCAAGAGAGGCCTGCCCTGCCAGGATGAAAGGCTGAGATTCTTATAAGAGCTTGAGAATGTGGGAAGGGGATGGACGGTCAAAACAGGAATGCCAGGGAGTCCTGCTTTACGTCTGCTCCCCTCTCTTTACCTCCCAGGAGCACCCAGATGATGCCAACAGCCACACAGTCGAAGGAGCCAACTGGACATGGTCTACTCCTCCGGTTCTCACAGAAGGCTTGGGATAAGGACACCTGTACACCTTCAAGAAAGGGGTTTGAGCCAGTAGGAAGATACACGATTGCTTTCCATCAAAGGCATTTCACCTTTCCGGATACTTTGACGTGTAGCTCTGCTTATGTGGCCACCTCGTAGGTGACAGCTTAGAGTCTGACGGAGCAAGATGCTAGGTTTACCATAACTGTTTTGTAACTGCAGATTAACTCACTTTGTGCTGTTCAGCCTCCCCCACCCACCCACCCACCCACAGGCTGACAAAGTCGGATCTCTGACACATGGGCAGAGTCCTCCTTCTGCATCGGCTTCCTCCTGAGAGAAGGTAGCGGTAGGCCTGGGAGCTCGAATGAGTTTGCTGACCTGTCAGCGGTCACAGTAGGCAGGTCAGGACAGAAACCTTCAGGCAGCTTGCTCTAAGGGGGTGTAGGGAAAGTGTCAAGCACGAAGGATTGGAGTCCCTATTGAATCATCATCTTACTACCCTGGCAGAGACAAAATGCACAAGTGTATTAAATAAAAATGTACCTGTGAGAATGTGGAACTTTTACTGGTGGGTCTGTTAGATTACACTTAAATTGACTTAGGATAAAGGCAGGTTCAGGAAAATCCTTTGTGATAGTTATCTTGAGACACATGCATTAGAACTTTTTATTACAACCACTTAACTTTATTCAGCTTTATTCAGGTGGGGCTGATGCAAGTGATTCCATCATGATTTTGACAATTATCATGCCTTGCTTACATCCATTTTTGCCTGTGTGAAAGTCCATGAAGGCATCACTGAGCAATTGTGTTTCCACCGTTCCACACCATCTGAGTGATGCTTCAGCTGTGGGTCTTATGTGACCCCACTTTGAGGAGATATGACTGACAAGTTAGAGGCAGTCTGAAAGCCCCCTTTTACCTGTTTCAGCAACAGTAGGGTTCAAAAGAAGTAGTCACTGGGTTACATTTCCTGAAGTCCATTGCTAAAAGTTTAATTCTATCTTTTTTGTGAGTGATGGTGAATATCCCAAGGCATTGGACCAACTCTCCAAGAATTATTTTTTGTAGAATTTTAAGAGGCAATAGTTAAAATTCCAAACGAAAAATATAAAGCCAAATCAATCAGAGAAAAGAAAATTTAGTTTGTAAAACAGTGTTGAGTCTTTTCCATGAATTTGAAAACAAATGTTTTTGAGACAAAACAGAAATATAGAAGACAAAAGTTAGTAATGATTAGACTTTTGATGAGTTTAATGATTGATGAAATAATTTGGTTATTTATTTTATATATCTTTTTAAGATAGAAATCATGACTGAAAAGGTTCAGAACCCATGGATTTTCTTTTGTTTACAAATATATTTCTTGAGTGGTTAATATCTAATTCTTCTCATTATCAGTAGGACATTGTCTTTAAAATGTTTACATATGTTAACGTCACTGCCAAAAATTATCTTTTTTATATTTGATTTTATCCCATTTATTTTACTTTCTTTTGATTTCCCCCATTTTATTGATATGCACGAGTGCAAAATTTAAGGTTTACAATGGAGTTGAGCATTTTGTGCACATATGTATCTTGTCAAAGTTTTGTAAGTTAAGGAAATCATGTTAATGACCACAGACAGACTTATTATCTGAGGAATGAGTGGCACAGACTAGTTGTTAGATGGTTATGACCTCCTCGGTGGTAGACTAGTATATTTTGGTCATAAGCCCAGGGGCTACTTAGATTCTTAAATGCCTTTGAGATAGTTTTTTATTTTGTCTCACAGTAAACTCACAAATGTTTACATTTCAATTAGGTCTGGTTGAATAACAGATTTTCAAGTGAATTATCTTAGTACCACCAGAAAGCAGAAACAGTGAATTAGCCTTGCAGTTTGAGAGTTATCCCAAAGTTCCTTATAAATGTGTTGAATCATGTCAATTAGATAAAAATGTTAACCTAAGCCATAGAATTGAAACGTAAATTTACCAATCAGCCAAGACGGACACCAATGGGCTTTGATTAACTCCTCACAGGTTGTTGGCAAGATTCTTAGATTCGTGCCCTCTCCCTTGGTGTCCTGAGATAGGAGTTGACATCAGACTTGCCATCCATGAGGTCCCAGTACCGGCTGCGTACCCAGTTTTGCAACCTGACTTAACTCCATACACCAGCATGAGCTTGGGCTCCAGCTTGAGCCAGGTCTGGCGGCCCGGATTTTTCCCTCTGACTTTTGTTTCCTTGCTTGCTTGTTTGTCTGTTTGTGGTGTCCATCTGCGCTCTGGCACTTACCCAGCTAACTTCAGTTCTCTTCCTCTTATATTTCCACGGCACTGACTGGAACTTGGAGCTAGCTTCTACTATTGCCGCTGTGAGAAGGGGCCACCCATCAGTCATTGTAGCTTTGCACAAGTGTTTTCTTTTCTTTAAATTATGTTATTTACTAGCAAACAATATTTTCCCCAGACGCAAGTGCTGGGCAGGAGCCCTGAAGAGGCCTTGAAAGGTCATTAAGAACAATGGACTCAGGACTTAGAGTTAGGAAAGACAGATTATAAATGGAGAATTTAGAGAGACAGACAGAGCAACCCTCTCACTACTGGAGATTCTGCAACAAGGTCGTAAGGGCTCGAACATAGGGAACCTCAGAATCTTTGCCCTGACAGAAAGAAAGAAGAGATGTAGTTGTGAAATGATAGTGGGGTGTGTGTGTGTGTGTGTGTGTGTGTGTGTGTGTGTGTGTGTGGAGGGGGGTATTCAGTATTGAGCCCAGGAACTTCACACTGAGATATATCTTCAGTCCATTTTTATTTTTGATTTTGAGACAGAGTCTCACTAAGGTGCTAAATTACCCATGCTAGATTTAGACTTGTGATCCTCCTGCTTCAGCCTCCCAGAGAGTTGGGATTATAAGCCTGCACTGTCAAGTCTGGCAAGGTGGCACCAATTTTAAAAAATGTAGTCTCCCTCCCAAGAAAAGAGTGTAGCTCAAGAGTGAGTCAGGTCCTGCTGAGGTACAGTGTCCACCATAAGGCATTCCTGGAGAATCAATAAACCCTCCACCATCCACAGAGGTATTTCAGACATGCTCTGATCTGGGCTGTTCCTTCAGAAGAAAGCACTTCCCACTCACAATAGCGACACCCAGTTTCACTTTGGAGTTGACTGCCGTGCTGCAGCCAAAGCACCCAGCTGGTCAGGTCAAAGTGACCTTGGAGGAGAGACTCACAAACTGAACCGCCGTCATCTGCGAGGGAAAGGGGAGGCTGTCATCCTGAAGAAGTAAAAGTCTGGTTGGCTGTAAATTTTTCAGATAAGGAATTCTGGTCAGCAGACAAGTGGTGGTGGAGAGTACCGAAAAGAGGAGGAGGAGGGAGAGAGGAGAAGGATGACACAGACAGTGTCGCTGTGCAGGCCGCCAAAATGTCGTGGGAGACCAGCTTGTGGAAGACCAGTACCACCGGCAGCCCAAGAATTGGCCAACACTCATGGAAGAGAAAAAAATAAGAGAGTATTAAATATACTGCAAGAAAGCTACAGGCAAGTTCAGAGAAAGACCAGGATGCCGGTGAGAAATCAGTGACCTTTATACTTGATCTCAGTGTGAGAAGGGATCTGCCATCCTGGGGACTCTTTCATCAGATCATTTCCCTGTCACCCGCCCATCTCAGATGCAGGAATAGTCAGGTGTCTGAAGACTAATGTGACCCCTTTGTTTGACAGTGTCTAGTACCCTTGGCGTTGCTAGAAAAAACAGTCTCCCCAAGTACATTTGATTAACAAATATGTAAAGGTTAACTAGGGTGAGTGGTCAACAGGATTAGAAAAAAAATGTGTTTGTACTTGAGTGTAAATTTTGAAGTTTTGAATTAAAGGGTATTCTTCAAGGTCGGCCACATGGTCAGCACAACAGCTTGTGTGCATCCAAGGTGGAAAGTTAATTATTACACTGTGGGCTCATACTCAGCAGCAACGTGGCCATTAAAGAGACTGTGATAACGGGACCACGATTTGCCTCACACAGCTGCTACCTCCCACTCCTTTCTTCCCGTCCCTTCCTCCTCCTTCTCCTGCTCCCCTGCCCCATTTCCAACATGCTGGCCTCTCCATTTTCTACCAGCTCGCTTTCATTTATTTGTATTTTAGGCTTATTACATGAAAGAAACCTACTTGAAGGTGGGTGAGCAGAGGGAAAATCAGGCATTTTACTTTCCGCGATACATTTGGGGCTAGAGGTTGCGTTGCCAGAACAGCCCTAGCACACAGGAAACACGTCCCTTGGGAAGAGAAAGGATACAATTGTGGGGGATGAGGAGCATTTGATCCCCGAGTGGCCATGTGGAGCAGCTGCTCTGAGGCAATCAGTTGCCAGATGTAAGAGTTACTAGTGGAATACAGACATGAATCCCTCCCTCCCCAGGAACCTCGCTCGCTGGGTGCACAGGCAAATACAAAGGAGTAAGAACAGGTTATCTATCAAAGGTAAAGTAAGAGCACTAGGTCAGGGCTTGATGCTAAACTGAGCTCAGGTTTCTGACCTAAGGCCACAAGCCACAGTGCCGCCCACAAAGGGGAAGTCATTTCCAGGGCAACACAAAGCACCTCTAAGACCCTTGTGGTCACCAAGAAGGTGGTCACTGTGGGAAAAGGCCAACACCAGGAAACCATTGAAACCAGGGGCACTGGGGGCGAGAACTGCTTGCTTCTGTATATCTGTCTTATCAGTTTGTTGAGAAGTCTTTCCTAAGTAGGTTGGTGAGAAACTAATTTTCGAGGGATGTATTGCATTTTAAATACCACAGATGGGAGGGCACATATGTGCGCAAAGAGGATGTACAACCCATGATAAAACAATCACAAGTGGCTACATACCCAAGCACTTAAGTTTTTCTTGAAGATACAGCCAGCACACAGGACTGGATAAAAGCCTCCACGACATGTGTTTACCCTCAAAGGAGGACCATCCAGCTTCAAAATGACAATAGACCCCCCCCCCCCACCCACCCCAGGTAAAGTGACTGGCATAATTTGTATGTGTCTATGTGGGCCTGGGTTTATGATGACTGGGACATTCGCCCACCAGACGTGCTCCTCGCCCAGGCCGTGGTAAATGCTGTGGGTAAGAGAGCTCCTTTTGCACAGGGATCCATGTAAGTATGATGGCAAAATTAATCTACAGTCAGAAGGGCCTTATCAAAGTTATCTCAAAAATAAATAAATAAAATTGTTGTCTCAGCTTCCCTTCATGGGTCTTACACATACTAATAAAATGTCAGGGTTAATTAACATGAGAAAGAGGACTGGCAAAGGCGAGGGTTCTGGGACTTACCACAGGAAGGCAGACATTTTTTACAGGTTATTAACAAATTGGACAAAGAAACAAAATAATAATGGGAATTTAGCTAAGAGGAAAAGAAAAAAAAAGTAATAGAATTTGTCCCAGCAAGGGGGAAATCCTGAGATAGTTGAGAAATAGGATGAGAGCTGAGAGCACAGCTTAAGGTTAGAGTGCTTGCCTAGCAACCAGGAAGTCCTGGGTTCAATTCCCTAGCACCACATAAGCCAGGCATACCTGTAATCAATCCTAGCACTCAGGAGGTTGAGACAGGAGGGTTGCCATGAGTTCAAGGTCAGCCTAGGCTACATAATAATTTTGGGACCAGAGCAAGACCCTGTCTCAAAAAAAAAGGGTGAATAAAATGAAAATTAATGGATTAAAACAAATATTTTACGACAGCACTATGAAAGCTTAAGTGGATCAAGGGAAGTCCCTACTTGATCCCCAATATTAAAAGGTTGAAGCATTCACTGTATCTATCAAAGTTTAGAGAAATTTTAAAAGCAAGGAGAAAAAGATTATAATGAGAAAGCAGACCAACAATTGTTTAGGGCAATGTTGAGGCAGATCTGTCAAGTTAAAGACTGACCCAAGGGCCTGGGTGTCTCTGCGCAGCCCTCCTGGGAGCCCGTACCTTTTGAACAAGATGGTCAAATGGTCTAAGGCCAGAGAAGTTCTAGGCGCTATAAAATAAAAATGTGAAAGTTTATAGGATTATAAAAGTTTAAATAGTAAAGCAGGAATTGTTTAAAGTTGTGACTTTTTTACCCAAGAATTTTATGGGAATTAATACTGTATCTAGCTGGGGACACTTTCCTATAGACCCGCCCTTAAAGCAATACTAATGAAACTTGTGAAATGGGAAGTGAAAGCACCCGAGTCCACACCTAGGGGCTAGAGTGCTGGTCCTAGCACATTCTCCAGTGGCTAGTGCTACGTGGACCCTAAACAAGGCTGTCACAAAAGCCCACGAACACCTTTGGACACCACCAATGAAATTCTGCACGGGAGAATTTAAATGAGTCATTCAAAATCATGTTCCTTGAGAAGCACAAGGAGGAAATACTCACGAGCAAGGAGCGTCTTTCGGCAAGAACAGACACTAGTACTGTGTGTGGAGCTTCTGAATCTCTCATTGCTTGAACTGTGCCCTGTAAATAGCGCTGAAGTTATCAACTAAGAGCTGCTCGGAAGTGCTGGGGTGCAGCTCAGTGACACAGTGCTTACCAAGCACGCGCTGGCCCCTGGTTTCATCTCCAGACACCCTCTCATACACACAGGGCTGCTCGGCCTGTGGACGGCAGTTTCAAGATGCACAAAAAACACCTACTTTGGAAGAATGTCCCGTGACTGAAAAATGTAAAACCAAATCAGTACAGGGCTGAAGGAATGGCACAGCGGTTAAAGCACTTGCCTTGCAAGCTCATAAGCCCTGAGTTCGATTCCCCAGCACCACATAAACCACGCGTGGTGCCAAAAACCTGTAACCCAGCACTCAGGAGGCTGAAGTAAGAGGATTGCATGAGTCCAAGGCCAGCCTTGGCTACACAGTAAGTTCAGGGGCAGCCTGAGCTACATAATGAGACCCTGTCTAAAAAAGAAAATTTGACATAAATTTAAAAAATCAATTCAGTGAGCTAAATTACATGCTGCTATCCAAGCAACGCTAGAAGAAGAAAGCCCCCATTGGGGTTTTTACTGACTTTTGGACAGTGGCCAATGGCCTGGCCATACATGTTTCCACTTTCAGGAGGTGATTGGAATAGATAAGTGGCAATCCCTGTACACTCACTATGAAATAACTGGACATGGGTAAGCTGCAACCATGCCAAGACACAGAACAGTTGCATAGAATGTCAGTTGAAACTCTTCTCTCTCCAACAAAGAAGAAAGAGCCTGCTGGTAAACCTAGATCCGATTCTTGGTAGGTAGGTCCCAAGCTCAGCCAGCAAGACTGATAGTGGTTGTCCTGGGGGCTACAAGTGAGTGAGTCGTCAGAGAAGGGTTCTGGACTGGGCTTTGATCTTTGATTGTGTGCTCACTCTCAGCATCAGTCGCATCAAATGATCGTCCCACTAAATGCTCTCGTTTTTCTGGTAGATCGAGGGGAAGCAGAAGTCAGAAGGATGTGGTATGGCTATGACTTTTTTTCTTTTTTTCCTTTGCCTTATTCAGTGGTCACAAGAACAAGGCTACAAAGGAAAATTCCTAAGCAAGAAACTACAGCAATTTCTTTAAATTCTACATCAGAATTCCCAAGGACCGATGGGGCTGGTTGTGTCTCTGCCCTACCTAGCAAAATTGGCAATGAATTCAGCTCCATTGCCTGGCAGTAAAAATAATATTCTATTTATATTTCCATGTAATCTCACCATCTAAATAGGAATGGATGCTGCATGAAAGTTTAACAAGGGACAATGGCCTTACCCAAATATCTAGACATGGAAAAATCTGAATATTACGAGAAGAAGGAATAGTAGTGGAGGGTAAGAAATAAATAAATGGCCAATGATTTAAGGAAAATTAATATTATATGAACATCTTAAGAGGTTCAAAGCAAACAGTGATTTTTTTCTGTTGCCTCAGTTATACCAGATGCTTGAAAGAGTATTGCTGCGTGTTTGTTTAATTAAACTACTTTTATTTTCAGAAACTAATAAGATTGAATGGCCTCATCCTGGAAGTCATAGCCACCCAATGTGATGTACTGTACTCATTATTAATAGCTAAATGGGATTCTAGTAATAAGATATCTTCTGAGTTGTATATTGTTTAGCAGTATTCAAATATATTTGAATACATATGGAAACATGTATGGCCAAACCATTGGCCACTGTCCACAAGTCGATAATATGCATATCTATATTCAAAAAGCAGAATGTGATATGTGATATTCTGATGAGATATATCTGTTTTGCTTTTGACCCTTGTTCCTGGTTTCCTTCTCAAGGCAGACCATAGAAACTAGAACTTCTGCTCTCCAAGGCAAGTCATAGAAATTGTAAGTTTCTCCCAACTTTCTGTCTTCCAGGGGGCCATAAAGAAATACTTTCACCTGCCGAGTCTGAGAGTAGATCATGAGACAATCCTCATTCCACAGGCTTCTTGCGTCACACCCTGCAGGACGGACAGCTAGGTGATAAGCCAAGGAGGATCTGAACAGAGAAGGCTTGCTGAGCTTTCCCTGCCTGGTCTATTAGCAGTCATGCCCGTAAAGTGAAGTCTCCATAAAACCCCAGAAGACAAGGTTTAGAGAACTTCTAGGCTGAGGTATCTGGAAAAGGACAGGGACTCTCTGTATTTTCCCATACCCCTGCATACCTTACCCCGTGCATCTTTTATAATAAACTGGTAAAGGTAAGTGAAGGCTTCCCAGACTTGTACAAACCACTTAAGCAAATGAGTTGAACCCAAGGAGGAAGTGGTGGGAAATGTAATTTTTAGCCAGTAGGTCAAAATCACTTTGGGGAAAACAACTTGGGTCTTGCAACTGGCATCTAAAGCATGCGGGGAAAGTCTTGGGGACAGAACCCTTCCTTAATTGGTAGAATCTTACACTATCTCTAGGTAGTTAAGGTCCAGGTTAAAGGTAAATTTGAAAGTACCAAGCTGCTTTCTGCATCAGAACTACTTGAGGGTGGGCAGATATCCTTACTGCAACTTTTGAGGTCAGAGAAATCTATGATGTTGACCCACAGATTGTGGGGGAAGAAGTGAGCAGGGAGAATTCGAAACTAGGGTGTCCACCCTCACAGAAACAAGAGCAAACTTGAATTTAATTTGAGGTTTTGTCTTTTGTATTTGATTGAACAGAGTGATTACTGACGTATGACTATGTATACATAATTATTCTAGCATCATCTATTACTCAAGACGCTGTAGAAGAGCCATGGCCCACAAACTGTTTACATAGAGTAGGAGGCAGGATTTTTTTTTTCTGAATAGTTTAAATAGAAATATTGAAGGATAAAAATAAAATTTTGATTATAATCTATATGTTGAATTATTTAACATTCTAGCTAAAGCATAAGCTATAATGGACTCTAAGAATTTGCTAACCCAGAAAAATATTATTTGTATAAAAATACTAATACCTACAATGTACAATAGTATTAAGTAATTGCCATAATGAAGTCATAATCAAAATTCTGGTGTTGGCAGAAATATTCTTTCCTTGGGGATCGAAGGTAGGAATGGAGAAGAGAAAAGGGACCTCCTAATGTTTTGTTTGTTCTAGAGTTTCCTAAAAGTATAACCTAACCTAAAAGTATAATGAAACTAACCGAGCCATCAGCCAAGTACAATGTGAGAGCCAAAATGTAGGCCAGTGGCGTCACAACGTCGCTGTGGTGCAAGGCCCTTATTTATTTTTATATATTCTTAATTTATTGTGATCAGTACTTCTGGAGGATCGGGCATTTGGATGTCATGGTAGTGTCAAACTGCTGTAAGTTTTTCTACAAGTTTACTTCTGATTTCTGTACTTTCATTGTTGTCAAGGTAAAAAAAACTTTCCGAGTAGCATGTCAGGAACTGACCCTACGGCAGGGGACTATTTTTGACTTCGTCATTCGCTCTCTGTGACTGTATCACCCTTTGGACTTCTCTGGAGTTAAGTTTTCTTGTTTGTATATGAAAAGGGAATTTAATTTGCCCTAAAATTCTTGATTGCATGGGACTCACTTGTTGGCTGTGACGCTGAAAGTGCAGCTCAACGGTCGCTCTGCCCATATGCTCTCGTGGCTCTTGTGTGAGAACTGTTTTCTCCTGGGAGCTATTTTCCAGCCCTGCTATTTTGAGGTGTATTGTTGAAGTTTGGGGTGAGAAGGCCAGTCAGGGATAAGCAGGCCTTTGAGGAGAAAGATT
The DNA here is from genome assembly GCA_004027205.1 of Ctenodactylus gundi. Lineage (NCBI taxonomy): Eukaryota > Metazoa > Chordata > Mammalia > Rodentia > Ctenodactylidae > Ctenodactylus > Ctenodactylus gundi. Next base: position 291,348 of record PVKB01000015.1, read on the forward strand.
TCCTGCAAAATAATTCTAGGCTAGTCTCTAAAGACATCTCATCACAGTGGCACAAAAACCACTGGAAATCGGAGGCAAACAGATGACTTGAATGACAGACCCCAGCGTATACTTAACAGAATCTGTGACTCATTCACTCAGGTTTCCTAAGCCCCGGCATCTTGCAAAAATCTACATGTCAGTGTTTCTACTTGCCCCAGCCAGCAAGAAAGGACCCGCGGCATTCACAATACTCTTTTTCTTACATAGTCCTGACAGAGAGAACACTCTGTATGCAGTGGCTGCCCAGTAAGTTTTTCTCAAATAAGTACACAAGTAAATGAATGAGTAAGAACAGCTCATTTTCTTCAAAACCCCTCCACACTCTTGCCTGAATGTAACTTTTATTTTCCCCTTTCTCTCTGGCTCTGACTAGATTCACCTTGATTCCTCTGCTTATTTTGGGGTTGGGGGGGGGGGGACGGGAGGAAGAGAAGAGATAGTGCAGAGTTTAATAGATCTGGGTTCAGATTCTAGCTCCCTCTCTGTTTTAATCAGAATATTAGAGTTTGGTACAATTATGGGCAATTCTCAAATCGCAGTGGCTTAACACAATGTTTATCTGTCACTTTTTAAGTGTCTTCTAGAAATCCAGGTGACTGTAGAGAAAGATTTCGTCCCCAGTAGCTCCCCAACTCCGGTGGTTTTCCTAGTCGCTGTTCCCCCATCCCAGGATTAGGGAAACAGGAGCCTGAAAACCTCCACAAGGCCTGTCAGTGTGTCACTTTATACATCTTTTATGAGACCCATCATGTGCCCCAACTTAATGGCAAGGGAGACAGGATAGAGACTTTTCATTCGTGTCCAGGGAGGAAAAATAGCAACTTAAATGTTGAACAGAAATCAGGCTCAGCCACACTCTCTAACTTCATCTAATTTCATGAACCTGATAATTTAACTGGTTCCAATATCCTCATTTGAGAATGAAGGACTTCTATCTAGTAATAGTCTTTCTTTTTTTTCCTTTTCTTTTCTCCTCTCTCTCTCTCTCTCTCTCTCTCTCTCTCTCTCTCTCTCTCTCTCTCCCTCTCTCTCTCTCTCTCTCTCTCTCTCTCTGAGACAGATTCCCACCCTGTACTTCAGGCTGGTCCTGAACTCACTATGTAGCCCAGTCTGGCCTTGAACTCTCAGGAATCCTCTGGCCTCAGTCTCCTGAGTGCTGGCATTATAGACACGTACCACCACATCTGGTTTATGTGGTGCTGAGAAACAAAATGCAGGGCCTTACAAAAACTCTATCATACTGTAGCAAAGAAAGAAAGTTTTTAAATTTGTTTTAGGAGGTTAGTAATATCAAAACCTGAAAAAAGTACTTCATAAAAAGAAAGGGAAAAGAAGGGAAACAGGAGGAAGTTACAGGTCAGTGTTCTATGTGAACAAAGACACAAAAGATCTACAGCATAGTCTTGACAAATCAAATCTAGTAATTCATAAACTGAGTAATACACTACAATCAGACAGGATGTATCTCAGGAATACAAAAGTAGTCTAACATTCAAAAATCAATCAATAGAATTTCTATTTTAAAAAGGAAGAAAAGTCTATGATCATTTCAATAGATTCAAAAGCCATTGAAAAAGTTACTCATCCATGATAAAACTCATTAAATTATAAATAGAAAAGATTGTAGCAAGAACTGAGACTAAAACTCTAAGATTTTACTCTAGTACACATTTGTAAATTACCTTGTCATAGTTTCAAAGATGCTGGCAGAAGTTAGAGACTTCTCTGAGTCAGCTTTCTTTGCTGAGTGGTTTGTTTTTCATAGGAATATCAGTTCAACTATAAGCATTTTCTCAAGTCAGCGTCCCAAGCTCCATTTCTCAGAGATTGACAGAAGAGACGAGTGATACCTGCATACACAGTGGTTTGTATTACAGAGGAGAAAGTCTGAACTTCAGGAATCAGAATCTCTCATAATGGGCAAAACTCAATCACGCCCCAGGAGGAGCCATTGTCTTTACTATATTGAGTAGCAAACAACTTGAATTCTGGTTTTAGGAGACATTGAATTTTCCAAGGCTTTTCACTATATAAATGTTCTTGAAAAGAGAGTCCAGAGTAAAAGGATCATTGCTACATCTGCTCAACAGACATGTAGCAGCACTGGAGTCTCCCTGCAAAGTGTCCCCCAGCAGGGATCCATATATATGGATTACAGCTACCACTACATGATAAAGTAGTAAATGCTTTTGGCATAAAATCTAATCATGCACACTTAAAAATTTAATTCAGCATTGCTCTGGAAGTCTTAATCATTGTAATAAAATAAGACATACAAAATAAGGGGAAAAGAGACAAATTATCCCTTCATTCAGATGATGTAATTATTTACATAGAAAATTCTAAGAAACTTACAAAGTAGTAGAAATAGATGAATTTAGCAAGGTCGACTAACAAGGCAGTTCTTGTGGACTAAATACTTGTATCTCTCCAAATTTGTATGTTGAAGTATTAACCCCAAGTGGGATGGTATTAGAAAGCAAGGACTTTGGAAGGTACTTTCCGCCATGATTGCAAAAGCCTTGTAAGTGGAATTAGTGCCCTTATGAGAGGCATGTGAGAGATTATATCTAAGACATGTGTAGGTATAAGACAGCCATTTTCAGCCCAGGAAGAGTCCACTCACTCACAGACACAGAACTTCAGGCACCAGGTACCTTGATTTTAAACTTCTTAATTCCAGAACTGTGACAAGTAAGTATTTATTACCACAACCACCCAATAGATAGGGTCCTATTATAGCAGCCCAAAGTAAGACAAGGCTTAAAAATTCAGAACTTTAGTTTTACATCCTGGTAGCAATAAAGCAGTGAAAACAAAAAATATTTGGGAATAGATTTCAAATATTTAATACATCCACACTAAAAAACTAAAAAATACCATTTAAATAAAACATCTAAGAACAAAGACATACGTCATTTTCAAACCGATAAACATAATATTGTTAAAATGTCAATTGTAAACCAGACCCAGTGACACAAGTTTGTAATCCCAGCACTCTGGGTGGACTAAGGCAGGAGGATTGCAAGTTAAGACTCCAATCTAGGCAACCTAGTAACTTAATGAGACCCTGTTTAAAAGATAAAAAATGGTCTGAGGACATAACTCAGTGTAAAGGCCCTGGGCTTCATCCCCAGTGTCACAAAAGAATAAAAAAGTCAACTCTTCTGCAAACCGATCTCAGACGTGGCACCATCCCAATAAAACTCCAACAGGATTTAAAATAAAACTGATTTAGAACTGTGTGTGAAAATGTAAAAGACCCAGAATATCCATTGTAATCTAGAAAATAAAGCAAATTTGGAGGAAATAGGCTACTATCAATCAAGCTGTATTAATCAAGATGTAAAGATCAACAAGTAGACAAAAGAACCAGAAGACAAAGCTCAGAAAGTCTACCACTCGTAGAGTCATCTGAGCATTACTGGCAATACTGGTGAGAACTCAGACGACAAAAACACTAAGGAAGAGCTAGAGCTCCAGAGAGACTGGCTGAGTGGGCATCAACAAAATACTTATATAAATATAGAAAGTGAAGGTCAAGTGAACAAGGTTTTAGGAGGAAATGCAGAATGTCTTACTGGAAATTAGAATAGAACCTATTCTTGGCATGGGGTAGCAAAGAACTTGGTTTTATGTTCGTGTCCTAAAGTTCTGTAGATAGTAGATATTAAGAGGGATAGACAAACTTATCTAATGAAGAAAATTTCAAAATAATAAAAGTATTTAAGTTGCTACTTGGTAACTTTCAACCATTTATGTTCAAATTTTGGAGGCAAAGGAAAAAGAATGAAAGAATTTGGAGAATTTGCAGGTTGACCAAGGAGAAAGTAAAGAAAATATTTACAGAGATACACAGCAGTAACCACCTGCTAGGGAGACTTGCACCAATAAAAAGAAGCCAGATGTTATACCACTGGGTAACAGGTAAGAAGTCCACAGGACATTTCCTCAATCTCCAAGACCCACTCTTTTCCATTACAGCCTCAGAGGCCTTCAAGAGCAGAACAGTTTTAGAAACCAGGTCTAAGGCATTTTCCATGGGCTCACTGCTCAGGGACACCTCAGAACTGTGTACTGTGATTTATGGAGAAATAGTTACTACATGCCTGTTCCAGGTATAGCTGAGGCATACCCTGGCCTGGCTCACACCTTTGCTCTCAAGAAAGCAAGCTGCAGACCTTGGTGGTATCCACATGGTGTGAATTCTGCAGGACAGCAGAATGTAAGCATTGTGGAATCACGGTTGCTTCCCAGAGAATTCAAAGGAAAGCATCTGAGGCCAGGCGGAGAGGCCTGCTGAAGGGTGAAGCTGTCGCAGGTTTTCCACTACAATGCCTAGTGGCCTTGTAAGAGTCAGGCTGCAACCAGGAACTCAGCAATGTAGGGTCACTGGCAGCGTGCAACCTCAGGCTAAGAAAAGCCATAGACATCAGCATATAACACAGTGAAAACCAGTGTGTAAACTGGGCCTGACAAAGCCACAGTGGCAGGGCTGCCCAAGGTTCTGGAGTTCATCTTCTGTCCCTTTGTTCATAGAATGCCGGTCTTGGAGTTTTAAGATTTAATGTCTGCCCTGCCGGGTTTCATTCTTGTGAGTGGGCTGGGGAGAGAAGAGAGAATATGTCTCTTCTTTTCAGTGATGTCTAGGACTGTTTATGTTTTGACTGTTCCACCGTCTTAGACACCTGTAATTTGTTTTCAGTTTTACAGGCTCACAGATGGAGGGAGTTTGCCTTGAGTTTCAGGTGAGTCACAGGACTTGGACTTTTGAGTTGATGTTACAAAAAGATAAAGCTTGGCATGGTGGCACATATCTGTAATTCCAGCAATGGAAAAGCTAAGGAAGGATTGCTGCGAATTCAAAGCCAACCTGGGCTACATAGTGAGTTCAGAACCAGCCTGTGTTGCAGAATGAGATCCTGTCTCAGAAAAAAGAAAGAAAGAAAGAGAGGAAGGAAGAAAAAAACAAAGAAAAAAGTTAAGGCTTTGTGAGTTCTTGGCATTAAATGAATTCATTCTGAATTGCAAAAAGATAAACTTTGGGGGCCAGTTCTGGGCTAGCTATTATCTGTTTTCCCAAAGTTTCATGTATTAGGGGTTGGTCACCATGTGGCAGTTTTGAGGGGTGAAAGGAATTTTCAAGAATATTGCATAGGGGAAGGTAATTAGACTGCAGGATTTTACATTCATTGTCATATGGTAGTAAGTCAGTTAAAGTAAATTAGTCTCTGTGACACGGGGTTGCTCTGAGTCAGCCCGGCCTCTCCCTAGTCTCTTGCTTCCTTCCTTTACATGTGTTGTGGTCTGGATCTGGAATGTCCCAAAAGCCTCACGTATGTGGATGTTGTATAATAGCTATGGAACCACGTGCTGTTGAGAGGTGGGGCCTGGTCAGGGGGAGTGGATTACAAACACATGGTGGTTTAGGGCCATATAGTAGATTATGGACACATGGCACATTACTAGGCTTATTACCTGTATAGTGTGGATCACTGAGGCTTATCCTTTAAGTTGTGGTGTCAGGTATTCTGTCACAGCAACAAGAAGGTGACTAAGACATGTGATCTCCTCTGCATGTGCTCTTACACTGTGACGCCATCTTCCACTGCATCCTCACCAGACCCCAGTATGTGTGGGCACCATGCTCTTGAATCTCCAGAACTATAAGCTAAACAGATCTCATTTCTTTACAAAATATCCAGCTTCGTGTATTTTATTTTAGCAACATTACATTTACTGTTGGTAGAAAATTTGAAGCATGTATCCCCTATTTGTGGAACGTAAAATGGTGTAGCAACTACAGAAAATAGTATCAATGTTCTTCCAAATATTCAAAGCATAATTACTGTATGAGTCAACAATTCTACCTCTGGGTTTGTAGCCAAGGAACTGCAATCAGACTCTTTAAATGGAGGCCCTCTTAATAATTCATAATTGTGAAGATCCTCTCAAAAATCCATTGGTTGAAATCCAGGCTTCTGCCTCACAGATTGAAAAGTGCTTTCTATGCAAGCCTGTCTGCCTTTTCTCTGTTTGCCTCTATCTAAGCTGGGTAATGTTTTCCTAAGAGCTGAACTTCCTTCCCAGACGGATGTGATGTCCCCAACTCTACCTTGGTGAAATTTGCTTAAGGTGGACCTGCCCATAATTCCCAGAGATCAATAAAGCTGCATCCTGCCTGGTAATTTTGATTACTACCCCCACCTGTACACTCCGTGATTTTCATTAACTATCATTAGTTTGGGGCCCGCTCTTAGTAAGTTTGTGTATATTATTCATCGTCTCATTCTGCTCTTTTCTTTTTCTCAGTAAATATAGACAGGAGCCTCTGCTTGGGACTACAGGGCCAACTCACCCCTCCTTCGGGAGTGAATCTGTGCAGTCAGCGGCAGAAATCCCTGAGTAAAGAGACTTACAGTAATACGCCATGTCTTTGATATCTTTGTCTCAAAGCAAGACATGTTTACACTCTCATATGCACGGAAGCAAATCTAAATGCCCATTGCAACCGAACGAAGCAGAAGGACTAAGTGAAGCCGGTCAGTCACTAAGGACAAACACTGGATGACTTCGCTTATATGACGTATATCTAAAATAATCAAATTCATAGAAGTAGAGACAGCAATGGAGGTTGCCAAGGATTCGAAGAAAGAGAAAATGCAGGCTGCTACTCAAGTATAAAATTTGTTCTACAAAAATGAATACATTTTAGAGACCTGCTGTATAATGTTGAGCCAGTACTGTATGCACTTCATGACTTCAAGAGGGTGTAATCTGTCCTAAATTTCCATAACAGAAAAAAATTTTTTCACCATGTTCATTTTCAAAAAAGATGATCTGCTAATAAATATTTTCATTCTTAGAATACATATTTTACAAATGTTCATAAGTAAATCCCTTTTGCTTGGAAATGTGAAGACCTTCTTAGAAATTTATATCTGAGTAACTTCAAACAAAACATATTTAATTTTTAGTTGGATTCTACTCCATTTAATAAAATACGCTATACTTGCATACCCCCTTAAAAAAACTGATATATACATACCATGAAATGATATTCTACAATTAATATTGCAAGATGCTGAGGCAGGAAGTTTGCCATGAGTTCAAGGTCACACTGGGGTACATAATAAATTCAGAACCAGCCTGGATTACAGAGACCCTGTCTCACTGAAAAAAAAAAAAAGCAAGATGGTAGCTGAGTAACAGAGCTACTCAGTGTCTCCTCATGGACTCACTTAACAAGTTGAGAATATAATTAAAAACTGCCTGCTCAACTTAGGTAGGTAAAGGACTGACCCACCAATAGAAAGGAAGCCACGGAAAGGTCAAAAATCCTGAAGACAAACTGGAAGCAGAGGAAAACTAAAGGGACTCAGCTAGACTGGATGCCTTTAGAAAGGTCAGAATTTTTAAACTCAAAATTTGGTGTGGTGGCCCACACCTGTAATCCCAGCACTCTGGAAGGCTGAGGCAAGAGGATCACAAATTTGAGCCCAGCCTGGGCAACTTAGTGACTTAGCCAAATTCTATCTCAATAATAATAATAATAATAATAATAATAATAATAGGATTAGGTATGTGACCTAGTATAAAGGACCTGAGTTCAATCTCTGGTATCTCAAAAAATATATAAAATTAAAAACTCTAGATTTAGGTTCAGAGGTAGAAAGCAATGTCTTGTGGATCAGGCAGTCAATGATAGAATAATTTCAATTTGAAACTCAGCTCTGGAGAATAATGACAAATGCTCAAAAGGACACCTGACGACTTGTCTTGAAGTGTGAATACATATATTTTAAGTGAACAAAAAGTAGTAGAACTACTAGCAAAATTACTAGCAAGGTATATTGTTTTGATGGCATTCTACAGAGAACTGTCTGGTTGCTTGGTTAGAGTGGTAGAGAATATCAAAAATAAATGCAATCTGCATTAATTATGTCCTTAAATGCTTTCATAAATTTAGTGCTTGCTAGTGGGTGTTACATTTAAAAAATAAAATGACAAAATACATTAAAACATGTTAAGTAAAAATTCACAATAACTGATTTTTTAACTGAAGAACTGACCAAATACTGTAGAACGCTATATAAAAATTGCTACTATTTGTTAAAACAAAAAGTCCCCTAACAAGCTAGAAGCATGAAAGAATGTCACCGGAAGAGGCATCAGTGGGTATTTTATTTTTTTAAAACAATGTATTGTTAGGTTTATACACAAATGACAGTAACACAAGATTGAGATTAAAGAAACTTTTGATAGGACTGAAAAGAACTGTACGATTCCATTGGTAGAATTTGTAAAACTACTTGTTTCTTAACATAGTGTTATTTCCTACAAGTCTTTTTCTTTATCAACAATGTTTGTTCTTCCAGCTAGATGTTACCAAGGACAGCCTTCTCTTCTGTCAGTGGTTTGTTGGAAGAGTCATGACCTATTTCTCCATGTTTCATTTTGTCCTCTAACCTGTTGCCATTTTCAGTGAGCTTCATGATTCCTCATTCATAGAAGGATGTGTCTTTATCAGCGAAAAGCTGAACAAGGTGCTGACTTACAGTCTCATCTGCATTCAATGTTGTACCATGCAAGGAATTTTAAAGAAACAGAAACAAGTGGTGGTCTGACTGGTGCAAGGTCAGGGGAGTAGGGTGTGTGGCCACGCACCCCTTGTAAGGTCCGATTCTTTTTGACGGGTGATCAGACTTGTTCCTGGTCTCACATTGTCGTGAGGGAATGACACTTGCTCATTAACAAACTCTGCACATTTCTGGATGCTGGATTCATTCAAACTATCCAACTGCCAATAGTAATCATTTGAAATGATTATTTGGTTCCTTGGCAGGAGCTCAAAAAACATGAGCGTCTATTTTTTAAAGTACAACTTTCCCGCCACAGATAAAATCTTATGAGAAACTCCAATGTCAAGGGCAAAGTTCTAGGTTCGATTCCCCAGCACCACATAATGCTGGGCATGGTGGCGCACATCTGTAATCCCAACACTAGGGAGGCTAGGGCAGGAAGACTGCCAAATCCAAGGCCACCCTGGGCTACATAGGGAGGCCAGGACCAGCCTGGACTACAGAGTGAGATCCTGCTTCAAAAAACCAAAACAATAATAATTTTAAAAACCCAATATCATCTGTATCATCTCACACATTAAAATGAAAAATACAAGAGATGGCGTAAAGTAAGCCTGACACTCATGAGCTTAAATCTTGTACTGTTCTACTGCCCTCTTGTGGATGCACAAAGTATGTTTGGCCTGAAAAAAGTTCTAATAGTGATATGAAACACATACTGTATCACTCCCAAATTCCTCATTTAAACTGTTAAGAAATAGGGCTTATTGTTTCAAGCCATTACACTTTAGGGTAATTTTTATATAACCACAAATTAACTGAAACACTGGTTTTTTTGATGTGCAGCAGTTCCCGATATAGTTTAAAACTGAGTCCTCTATCCATTTTTTCTTTTTTCTTTTGTGGTCCAGAGCATTGCTCAGGGCCTGCACACTGAACTAGAACCCTCAGACTACTTTTTTTTCTTTTGGGCAGGTCTTACTAAGTGACTAAGTTGCTCAGGCTGGGCTCCAGCTTGCAGCCCTCCTGCCTGAGCCTCCCACAGTCCTAGTGTTACTACTAGGCCTGCGCCACTAGGCCTGGCTCCTAGGTCAGTGTGAGGCTTTACAAATATCCTCTTCCAAGATCATTTATCTATTAAGTTTTTTCAATGTCTTCTAAAAATAACTCCAACAAAATGGGTAAAACTCTTGAAGACCCATCAAATTCAAACACCCGATTAAAAACTGGACAATGGAAATGAATAGATAATTTTCAGATAAAGTTCAAATGGCCAGTACATATATAAAGAGATGTTCCGCATTCTTAGCCATTAGAGAAATGCAAATCAAAACATCACTAAGAAACAGCAATCAATGCTGGCAAGGGATGGGAGAAAAGGAACCCTATTGCAACTGCTGGTGGGATAGTGAGTCGCCACAACCACTATGGAGTGCGGTACGAAAATTCCTCAAGAGGCTTAAAATAAATATCCCCTTTGATAAAAGGGGGGGGGGGTCAAGAGGGAAGGGATTGTAGCTCCGATGCGATGCATATGTGCACAAAACACTCATATATATGTAATAATAAAATAGGGGGAAAAGCCAAACCTTGAAGACACAGGCGTGCATGAAGACTTTTTCAATAGAACATCTATTGCACAAGAAATAACACAAGAATTAACAACTAAGATTACAGAAAATTGAAAAGCTTAGGGGATAACTCACTTGGGACTCTCCCCAAATAGTGGGAGCATTTGCACCTCTATCCTTTGTTTCTAAATAAAAACTTGGTATTCTATACCTTGAGAAAAAATAAAAGCTTAGGCACAGCAAAAGAAAGAATCAACAGAGTAAACAAAGAGGACTAACAGAATGGGGAAACATTTTTGCTACCTACTTCTCAGACATGGGACTAATATCTAGAATATACAGAGAATTTAAAAAAATCAACTCCTCAACATAAATGACCTAATTAAAAATGGACAACTGAAATGAATAGACAGTTCTCAGAAGAAATACAAAAGGCCAAAAAATACATTTAAAAATGTTCATCATCTTTAGCCATTAGAGAAACGCAAATCAAAACAATACAGAGGACTTCTGGGCATGACAGCGGTCAAATATTCTTCTCACTCAGTGCCACATCTCAGGCTCATCCAGAAACTTAGACCAAAAAAACAAACAAACAAACAAAAAACAACCTATCTGCTCAACTTACCTTAAAGAGAAAGGAGAGCACAGGAATTGAAAGGAGGCTACAGGAAGGTTGGAAAAACTCAGACACACCAGAGGCTGAAGAACACTCCAGCCCAGGAAGCCACTCCAGTTCACCCAGGAAAGGCCACGAGCAGCTGGAAGCAGCAAACATGAGGTCAGGCTGGGAAGCTGGGAGCCACAGGAGTAAGTAGCAGCTGACAAGCTGCGGCCTCCAGCAGAAGCAAACCTCCGGATGGTGCAAACTGTAAATGTGTGGCACGCTTTCTCCTTAAAAGGCCTTCTTGTACTCAGCAGACCAACTCGGGGGAAGCAGATCTTAGTAGTGCCGTTTAGGAAGAGACAGGGGCATTAATCATTTTGAAAAGAGCTTGAGCTGGAGATCTTTTGGATAAAAGAAGCCACAGATGAATCACACACCAGGAACATTCAGGACACTCATCACCTATACCTGAAACGGAGTGGGCACAGGGACAGTTTCAGAGAAGGGAGACAGAACACAGACCTCCTGAATGTTTCAGGCTTCAGTGAGAGCAGGCCGCAGCGTGTGGAAAGCTAGGACAGAAGAGAGAAGTTTGCCCAGGGAGCAGGGTGCGAATGACACAAGTTGGAGGTGACTGGACGGTTCGGCCCCCCTAACTGCCTACTCCAGCACAGAACCCAGTGGGCATGAGGCTCCTCCTAACCCCCCTCATACGCACTCAGAGAAACACCTCAGCTTGGCCATTAAAGTGAAATCCCACAGGGAGACACACAGCCCTGTGCCAGATGTCACCAATGGTCACACAGCAAACACTGAGCAAGGAGCCCCAGCTGGCCATCCACTTGTCTCTTCCCTCACACCCAGTGGATAGTGCCACACCACAGGACAAGGAGAGAGACTACCTGTCCAATTAACTCAATTCAGTGGAAATATTTGGTCTCAGGTATTCTTTTAGAGACCGTTTTTTTTTTTTAAGCGTAACTGATCTAAAATCCTCAGCAATTGAATCATGAGACAACAAATTACTGAATTTCCATTTGTACACAGTACAGTTATACTACGTTAGGTGTAATTACTAACTTAACTATTGTACTTCAAAATTAGATATAGACAATATTGTTCTACACTAACCATACCAACCCCAATATTACTCAGGATTGTTGGCTATGTCTTGATCCCAAACCACCCTACCCTACTAATAAGAATAGGCCTTAATGTCACCACAGGTAAATTCACTGACAGAGGTAATATTACAGAATTGTGGGGAACAGGATCTTTTGTTCATGTAACAGTGCTACCTTCAGAGAGACGTTTCTATGCCAACTAGTCAGAGGTCATACATGATGCCCTGCCCCTGGTACAAAAAATAACATTAAAAAAAAAAACCTTACAACTTCAGGCCAGGTCCAACTAGTGTTGGGACATTTTCTCCTGGTCCTCCTGGATGACAAGTCTCATTCTGCTGTTGTGGGACCCCTTATCCTATTAGTCTTGATTGTTACCATAGGACCCTACATCTTAAATTGCCTAATTACGTTAAACAAAGGGTCAATGTTGTCAAGGTCATGATTTTACACTCAGTTGTAACCCCTTGCCTATAAGAGATGAATCAAAGGTTTGACTCACATTTTTTAAAAAAAGGTGAAATTGAAAGAGTAAAATGGCTTCCCTGTTGTTACCCAGCTTCCTTTGCTTCTGGAATTAGCTTGCTTGCCAAAGCCACTGGGTACCTACATACCACCCCCCCTCCACCTCAATGGCACAGAGAAAACAATGTACCCAAAACCAAAGGTGAAACAAGGATGTAAACAGGCCCAGCTGCACCCAATATGTATTGTCTTAAATACATCAGCCTTATCTTGTTTTTTTACATGAAATCTTGTGTGTATTGTAAAATGTGACTATAAGAACTCTGTAAAAATTCAGTTCAGCACCGGCCTCTGATGCAAAGGAGTCTGTGCCCCAGCCTGGCTGGTCATTCTCCAGGCATAGTAATAAACTTCTTTTGATCATCCACTTGCCCCTGTGGTCTTCCATGCAACAGAGAATATGAATAGGTAAGAAATAAGTCAAACTAGCCTTATATACAGATGATATGATCCTTTAGAGGACCCCAAAACCTCCACCAAAAGACTCTTACAACTAATAAGAAAATTCAGCTAAGTTGCAGGTTATAGAATCAATATAGAAAAATCAGTATCATTTCTCTACAGCAAAAATAAAAACATAAAAAAGGGATCAGAAAATCCCATTCACTGTAGCATCAAATAAAATTAAATACCTGAGAATCAATGTAACCAAGTAAAGGATCTCTACTGAAACTACAGTATTCTTTAAAAAGAAATTGAAGAGAATATTAGAAAAAGGAAAAATAATTCCACTTCTGGATAGGCAGAACCAATATTGTCAAAATGGCCATTCTACCCCAACTGATACACAGATTCAATGCAACTTCTATTAAAATATCAACAGCATTTTTTCACAGAACTAGAAAAATGAGTCATCTATCAGCTGTTGCAACCATTCTTTCTCATTTTGCATTCTTCACTCGCCGTATGTTCCCGATTAGCCACTTTATCTTCCAGGTCTGATTAATCTGTTCTGAAAATGTTCAAATTAGTTACTTCTTCCTGTGAGTTTTTCACTTTTTGGGGTTCAGTTTTCATTGTTTTATCTTGGCTGACTTGTTCCCTGATTTCTTGAACTGCCTTCAATATTTATGTTTCTTTAAATTCCTCAAACTTCTTGTCCATGCCTTTTTGTTCTCTGTGTATGTCTACTTTGAGCTCTCAGTACATCTCTTTTATGTCCTGTGTGAGCTTCTGGGCCCATTATCTTTATTGGATTTACTATTTGTTGGATCTGGTACTTCAAGATCCCTGGTATCAAGATTCCTGGTTTCTTGAGTTTTAGGCCTTTTTGTCGATGACTCAGTACCTCACTTCACCATGGTTTTGTTGCAGTGAGTTGAAGTTCACTACAACACTACAAGCTCACTACAACCTTTGTTGGATTTGTCTTAAGTGTTATCTGGATTTCCTTCCAGTTGTGGAATTTAGAACTGTTTTCTATTTGTTTAGCTATTAATTTTTAAGGTATTCTCAATGTCCAGACTTTTGCTCAGACCTTAATCTTCTCTACTCTTTGGTGGAGAAGAAACAATACAGAACCATATATGGTCTATAGCCAGAACATCTGGTGGCGTATCCTGGGAAGGGAGCCCTTTAGCAATATTAATAGCCAAACTTTGAGTCAAGGTTTACATCTACAATATTATCCAATATTAATAATTCACTGGCAGATCCTACTAGCTAAATTAACAGTATAATCATTGTACCTACAAGATTAGTAAGTACAATATACCTTTTCTATATATCTAACTTAATTATTAACATACTACTGACTTACTAAGGTGTACTAGTCACATCAGCACAATAAACAATAAGAGAGCTTTAGATATACAATGGGAAGCAGAAGAATATTCCTAAGATAGTGAGTGATCTGTCAGTGCTCCTTTCCCTGTCAGAGAACAACAGATAGGGAAGAGCTCTCAAAGCTAGGTTCAGATGAGTCAGAGAGAACTCTGCTTGAAGGGGAGAGAGAGTCTGTGGAAATATTTATGATACTATGCTTAGATAATTAATCAAGGGGGGAGAGATTCAGGAACTATCAAAGATACAGAAGGAGGTGGAAAGGAGAGGAAGGGGGACATGCACAAGAAAGAACAAAAAAAGTAACAAAGAAAGTATAAAGAGTAGAAAAAAACTGAGGGAACTTGGTCAACTTTAGAAAAAGTAGAAACCTAAGATAAACACAAGAATAGCAGCAACTAAAAGAACATCACCAAAACCCAACAGAACCCAACTCAAAACACAGAATACCAAAACAGAAGAAAGGTTAATTACCCCCTGTGCTATTAGGTGCTGGGTTCCACATCTGATGAGCAGGCATGGGATGCACCTAGGCCTGGGATGGCTTCTTGGCGGGTCTGCTGGGGCACACAAGCTGCCAGGGCCTTGGAAGGACCCTGGGATAGGGTGACGAGATGCAGCTAGGCCTCAGGTGCTGTGGATCTGCTAGGGTGTGCAAGCTCAAACAGATGCATCTTGAGACCACTAAGCTTAGGGAAGTGACTCAGACCAGCAAGATTAAATATTGTAGTTTTTCTAGTAGGAGAAGCCCAAAGTATATATATAAAATAAAGCCAAATAAGCAAGATAAAGGGCCAAAACCAATCCACTGGAAAAAAGATAGTATCTTCAACAAATGGTGCTGAGAAAACTGGATTACCACATGCAGAATGAAATTAAACTCTTTTTTTCACCATACATTAAAATCAGATCAAAACTGATAAAAAAACTGGATATCAAAACAGAAACACTAAATCTACTGGAATAAAAAATACATAAAAACCTAAAGGACACAGGAACAGCGAAGGAGTTTCTGAACAGATTGCCAGCTGCACAGGAAATCTCAGAATTAACAAATTAGACTATCTTAACTAAAAAGCTTTTGTACAGAAGAAGAAATAATCAAAAAGACGAAGAGAAAACCCAGAGTGGAAGATCTTCACCAGTATTATTTCAAAGGTTTTATATCTAGATTATAAAAAAAACTCATAAAAATAAAACCCCCTATAATAAACAACCCCATCAAGAAGTGGGCACCTGAAATGAAGCTTCCGGATGAAGTATAAATGGCCACCAAACGCATGAAAAAGCATTCTCTATCACTGGCCATCAGAGAAATGCTAATGAAAACAATGCTGAGGTTTCACCTAGCCCCAGTGAGAATGGCCTACATAGAGAATGCTAAAAACAAAAATGTTGGCAAAGCTCACAAAAAAAAAAAAAATGGGAACTCTTCTTCACTGCTGGTGGGAACGCAATCTGGTTCAACCATTATGGAAGGCTGTGTAGAGACACCTTAAAACGCTGAGAACAGAAATCCCGTTTGATCCAATTTCTGCTTTACTAGCTATAATGTCAAAAGAAATAAAGTCAACACACCAAAATGACAAGTCCATGTTTATAGCAGCACAATTCATAATAGCCAAATCCTGGGAATAATCTACTTGCCCATCCATAGGCAAATGGTTGAAGGTGTGGTACCTATACATGATGGAATACTACACAGCCATAAAGACACAAACACTTGAACAAAAATGGGGCCACCTTGAATCAATAACGCTCAGTGAAACGGAACAACCATAAGACTATAGGCAGCTGTCTCTCTTATGATATTCACAAAATGATAGAATATAAAGGCTCCAACACAGGTGACAGGGTATAGAGATGAATACCTGAAAAATGGAAGGGAGGCATGGATAGGCATTGATTCCCCAAACTTCCCGTATGCAATGTGTTAAGAGAATCTGGAATTCATATTTATATATATAAA
This sequence comes from Ctenodactylus gundi, assembly GCA_004027205.1. Classification (NCBI taxonomy): domain Eukaryota; kingdom Metazoa; phylum Chordata; class Mammalia; order Rodentia; family Ctenodactylidae; genus Ctenodactylus; species Ctenodactylus gundi. The sequence goes on from PVKB01000015.1 coordinate 307,550, forward strand.
GCCTTTTTATATCCTTGTTCACAAAATACTTTCCTACATCTTCTTTTAGACAGTTTATAACCATTTTTTAAAGGACTTGGGCATAATCCCACACTCTAATCAGATATAAAGTATCTTTCATTTTGTAGCTTAACAAATTTATACTTTAACTCTTACTCATAAGATTCCTACTGCAGACTTGCTATTCATGTTTATTTAAATTTTTTTTTAGAATTTAGTCTTAGGTTGATTGAATGTCTTCCTGAAACAGAAGCCCAAGTCCTGTGTGTTAATTTACTTTTTTGTCACTGTGACTCAATACTTGACACCCACAACTTAGGAAGGAAAGACTGATTTTAGCTTACAGTTTCAGGTCAGTCCATTCACAGATGGGTGGCTGGAAAATGGTTGAAGAATGTGGCAGGGCTGGGGCAGGGGGAAGAGGGCAGGGCCAGGACCAGAGCTCCAGCAGCAGAGATCCTCACAACATGGTGGGTATAGACAGAGACTGGGAGGAAGGGCAGGACCAGTTCACACCAGTCCATGTCAAGACCCAAGCACCCACCCACTTCTTGCCAGACCCCACTTCCCAACCCTACACAATATTCATAGGAACATGAGGCTTTTGGGGAACACTCCAGATCCAAACCACCATATTCTGCAAGGTCATTCTTTGGACAAGCAAATTTTACTCAGTGCTATGGGAATTCTAAGAATGAATTTTAAAATGCACTACTTTTCAAACTGCTAAAAAAATGTAAACATCAAAATGTTGTATAGCAAATGCTTAGTATATGATATACCATCATATTATCTTATGCTTGATTTGTATACAGAAGTCAAAATTTTTTTTAGTATTTATCTTAACTGAGCCATGAACTCATCAATGTTAATCAGCTTATGAGTCTAGTGCTCTCAACACATGAGCCTTTGAGTATAATTCATATTTAAACCATAACACAGTACATCATGGATATGTAACACAGTAACATTAGAGAAAGCTGGGAGAAGAGTATAGAGAATTCTATGCTACCTTTGGAACTGTTTTGTAAGTCTAAAATTATTTCAAAATAAAATGTTAAAATTGTTACCATTTGCTACCTCTTATGTAAATCAGATGTTTTTAAATGCTATGGAGCTTAAAATTTAAAATAAATTCAACATAACAGCTATTATTCATAACCTGATTTTCAATTTTAAGCTCAGCAAAACTCCAATGTCCATCAAAGATAATCTATTTTTAGTAAGTGCTATAAATCTGAACTCAGAAAAACATATTTATGCCAAATATACGCATAACATATATTGAAGATCCAAAAATTTCAACTAGAAAACAAAACCTTAACTAAAAAGGTTTGAAATATTATTTATGCCATCTAGTGGTGACTAAGAAATATGACTACTTAACCAAAAACGAAACAATGTATCTGTACATTTGATAAAAGTTGAACTTTAAGAGAAAAATGCTAATGTGATAAAACCCAATATGTTATTCAAAAATTAAACAGGAGTTGCTGTTCAACATTAGTCTGGAAGATGACATTAAGAGAAAGACTGGCTTCCTGGCTACATAAGCAAACAGGGTCTAAAATCTTTCAGTCATCTGCTATGTTGCCTAGCCTCGTCTTGAACTTTGGTGCTCCAGCAATCCTCCTGCCTCAGAACGCTGGGTCCACAGGTATGTGACACCATGACCATTCCTTGGCAGGATATCTGAAGTACATCAGGGGATGACATCCATGTTTACCTCTTCGTATTACAATGTATTAAATATATTACTTCCACTTAGTCATTATCTTCATTATTGAGTTTTCCTTATAATATGAAAATGGAATAATTGAGAAATGGGGTAAAAGAAGAAGGCATTAAAAAATAGGAGAGCATTCTTGAATGATAAGGGGAAAAAAATTCCTCAGAGGTAAGATTAGCTGCTATACTTTCTATAGAACAAAGAGATGGCAGACAATGTAGGGAAATAGAAAGTGCTAAAAAGAGAGAGGTCAAAGGGCCTGAATTCTACTCTGGCTTTAGTGTTGTACTCAAGGACACCACCTTTATGGGCTCCTACACCCAATATATAGACTCATGACACAACAGATTCCTTCAGGATAGGCTATTCTACCAGGCAATAATGGTAAGAGAAATATTCCTGAATCCTTTATAAAAAATAACTTTGGTGGTAACAGTAAGTAACAATATTTAGCATATTTCCTGGTATAGTAAAGGCTTCATAAATATTAACTATTGGCAGAATGGAGATACAAAAAGAAGGGAAAAATAAAAGAAATAAAAATTGAAAGGGAAAACAATCTGGTATTCAGAATTTTCTTGTACTAGTTCTGATACGAGTATTATAAATGTAATACCCTCCTCATAATAATGAACCAAAACACTGTCATCATCCAGTGAGCTTTATATTCACTTGAGAGTCTGTTATTTAGGGGAAACTGTTATTGTCTTTCAATAAAAAGTAAGAAAAACTGTCTCTTCACATTCATTTTTATTAAACAAATAAGGCTGGTAGTGGAACATTTTTTTATTTAGTGCATAAACATATAAGTCCCTTTCTTAGAGAAATTGTACACATTGGTAAATATGGTCAATGGTCACATCTATGGGTTAATTGTTTAAAAATCAGAACCAAAAATTAGGATAGATTCTATGTTTTCTTCATTACATTGTGAAATGTCTTGTGTAGTCATATTCTATGGTTGGAATGACAGCTTGTACAAATTTCAAAAAAATTAGAAGATACCTGAAGGTCTTTTGCTAAGGAAAATAAAATTTGTAAGTAGATCTGTTTTAAGCATACATTGTAACCATACTTTCTTGAGCAACCATTTCTTAAAAAAAGTATATGACAAAAATTTTACATTAAGTCTATTACAGAAGTCTAATCACATAAACTTTGTGTCTATTCAACATGAGGCTCTCTACAAATTTAAGACTGCCTGGCATTTAGACTTGAAACTACTTTTTTTGTCTGTGTGCACTATACTGGGGATTGAGCCCAGAGGCTTCACACTGCGCAGTACTGGGGATTGAACCCAGAGCTACATCCATGGCCAGCTCCCCTCAACCTCACACCTCTTTTCTTAAATTTGGAGACAGGATCTCACAAAGTCATCGAATTGCCCAAGCTGGGCTCTAATTTGCAATCTTTCTGCCTCAGCCTCACAGTGCTGACATTATAGGCATGTCATTTGAAGCATTTTAATAAAAAAGCTCATATAAATTAAATTACTTTGATAGAAAAATAAGGACAAGAATGTCCATATTTTTACAAAATTTATTCATTACTTTGCTCCTTTACTAAGTTTCCTAGAACTTATAAGGGTAAAGAGTAGGCAAGCACTGCAGCAAATCAGGAAAATTTGATTACATCTTCATTTACAAAATTTTGAAATCTTTTTCTATGTTCAATTGTTACTTAGAAACATAAAGTTTACTTCCCTCACTACATACACACATATATATATATATATATATAGAGAGAGAGAGAGAGAGAGAGAGAGAGAGAGAGAGAGAATATTCCAAGCTGCTACCTAGCCTCCAAAAGAGAGGAATAGGAAAATTATGTGTAATAAAGACTAAAACTCCTTGATTTGTTTCACTATCAAGACAGCACAAAATTCCTCTGAGGAACACGTTTTATTAGCAATGGTCAGTAATCTGTGGGTTTAAGACACTGGTGACCACTTGTCTACATCTAACACTGTGTGGTATGAACCACCGATTACAAGAAAAGACTAACTTAAGTTACTGGGCACATAAATTATTAACTCTGAATGCTTTTGATGAATCCATACTATGAATGTATTTCAGAGCAGACTGCCTGCTTCAACATCAGCTTTACTCCTCTTATCAACCCCAGGAAATGGAGAACCACAGCAAGATACAAGGAAGATGCTTTTCACTGGACAAAAATAAAAATATATTTCAAAAATATTAAGGCATTTTTTGTATTAATATTTCACTAAATAACCTATTTGTTTAAGCTGAACTCTCTGCCTCAGGCAGAATTCAGACTGACAAAACCTAACTTTACTTTTACCTGAAGGAAAAATACATTTCTGGTAAAATATACTCATGTTATTCTAAACTAGTGAATAACCCCTCTAAGAGGGGACAGCTACCTGGTACACAAGGCAACATATTCTAATCAATTGAACATGGCCTAATTAACCCAATATAACATATCCTAAATAAACTTCTACCAGGACTTTCAGATATGACGAGTTTAAATAACGTCTAGCTAGTGTATCTAAAGTTATATTAAAATTTCCAAACATAAAATAACATTGCAGAGGCCCTCTACTCCGGAACACACAGGTAAGGATACATATGAACGCCCAGCTCTCCCCCTCCTTCAGCAACAGTCTCAATGATTTTCTTCATCACTTCAGCATGCCTAAAAAGCAAGGAAGAAATCTTATTAGTGTGAACTAACTAGATCAAAATAGTAAGGACTTTTTTTCATTTATGAAGAAACCAACCTTGTTCCTAAATTAATTGTCAACGTAAAAAAGTTACATTATAAAATACTCTCCCTTCTCAAATGAGATCGCTGAGCTATGCTGAACATGTTACTGGAGCAGAAGTTAATTTTTTTTAAGTCACCATGAACACAATGACACTGATCAACTTTCTGACAATGGAGGCAGAACACCAGAGAAGGGGAAATCCCACCAAGGAATACATGGAGAGTGAAGGCTGTCTGCCCTAAGAAACACAACAAGCCACAGAACACAAATTCACACAAGTTTTATAATAAATTGGTCCATAAAGCTAAGAAACATCTCTAACTTTGGTATTTTGAATAAGGGAGTAGAGAAACTCCTGACAGATTTCCCCTCATTAGCCAGTGAGAGAAGACAACCTAGAAAAAGCACAAGGCTGGCTCTCCCCTTCCAATGCACACAGATGCGCTCACACATGGTAATCTCCTGCCTCAGCCTCCCAAGTTCTCGCATTATCGGCATGTGACACCACGCCCAGCTAACTCTTTCTTTTTACATATTTAGCTAACATTTCTACAGAAAATAAAAGAGAATTCTATTTGCTCACAAGGTACTATAGTACTTTGTTCACAGATTCACAAAAAATAAATGCATGAAGTCCGCCCCACCCCTCCTTTCTGACCTGCATGGGTGAACTGAACACATAGGTGGAGGTGGGAGGTGAGGGTGGTTTTCAATGGTCACTGTTTTCTTCACATGATCTTGACTGATATCTTCATACATGTGCTCAACTGTTAAAGGCTGCCGTTGCTGAAAGCATGAAAAATAATTTAAAATGACTAAAGACTTCTAGCCTTTCCTTAAATGTTTAATTATATCATATTATTTTGGGAAAAATTCACAAATTTTATCACTGTGGCAGGGGGGTGGAGGAGGAGACTGCACATCCACAAAGTGTGACATCAGTCACTACCTAGGCAGGAAAGATTCCATAAAGTCTCAAGTTTGTGTCTATCAAAACATTTCAGAACTTAGTAACTCATCTTTCAGGCTTATTTAATTTTAGTTTCTTGTTTCACTTATAGTCATAAGAATGGCACGTTAAAAAAACAAAGTGACATAAAGCCAGGCATGGTGGTGTAAGCCTGTAATCACAGTACTTAGGAGGCTGAGCCAGGAGGACTGCCATGAGTCCAATGCCAGCTCAGGCTACTTGTGAGTTCGGGACCAGCCTGGACAACAGGGCAAGGCTCTGTCTCAAAAAAACAAAACAAAAAAAACACAAAAAAACAAAAAACAAGGTGATCTTATTTCAGTTATCCTTTAATTGATTTATGTAATTTAGTTTAAAAAGTCTTAAGAAAATTGGTAAAACATATATATATATAACAGATATAATCCAACATACAACTTAATAAAATACATTAATTTTAAATTAATTTCCCTCATCATTTGAAGCTTAGAGGCAAAAGAATAAGTGTATAAACACAGCTGACTTTGGTTTAAGTGCTTAATATACTGTCATACTGGATAAGTCAGTTTATTTAAGAACCAAGTTCAATAATGAAGCATGAAGCTGTAAAACACATAATTTGTAAAATTTAATAACCATATATACCCATGGCTCTAACAAAGAAATTAAACCCAATAATTTATAATATTTACACTGATATATGTTTCTCTTTATTCTTACCTCATCATACCCAAACAACCATAGTCGTGGTGTCTGATAATACTTGTCATAAGTGATGTACAAGTCGTAAGTTCTGGTTTGCAAAATAGCATCTTCACTTCCTGCATCAGTTTTAGCTTTACAAGCTTCTACTAATTTCCTTGTGTCGAGGGTAGCCTGGACATAATAATGGAGGAAAAAAAAGTCATAAAGTTAGCACCAAAGTAGTATTCTCCAAAAATTTGTTTTCCCCTTCTATATGTTTTCTTAAAAGCAAATAAATCTGGAATTCAAGGCTAACATTTAATCTTCTATAACTAATGTAAAGAAATAAAACTTTGTTTGAAAACACAATGTCATTAACAAAAACACTAATCTCACCGAAGTTCATTCAAAAAAATTAACCAGAAAAACTCAATTTACAAACCTCATCTGTTTCCAACAATCCACTCTCTTCATATTCTGTTACAAAAAGGAATACGAGATTAATCAAGTGCAAAATTTCCTACACCAAATTATGTTACTTCATGATATAACACAAAATCTCAAATCTTGCTTTACTTTTTAACTGAACAGACTGAGTAGATGAGTGACTTAACTGTACACTTACGAACTATTTCACATGACAAAAGCCAACTTGTGCAATGCTCTACTAGAACACCAAGCGGCAGAGTGACAATGTGCAGCCCTCAGTGACCCAATGGTAGACACAGGGCTATTCACGTACAGCAGTAGCCTCCTTGTCTGAGAAGGATGTAGTCTACCATGCTCAGTGAATGCCAGAGGCCACAGATAACTGAAAAATTTTATAACTTAATGGCTTTTTATCTTAATCAAGCAGTCATCTTGTATGTGGCCTTAACCCTTGGAGTTTGAGGGGCAGCAAAACTAACACAAATTTCTTCTTTTTCACAATTTCATGGACAGAATATTTGTTCTTACTCTCACTCTTAGCACCTCAGTATACTAATTTTTTCTTTCCCTATCTAGTAAAACAACTTGGACTTTTTCCCCTAAAGGAAGGAAGCACTTCACAGCATCTCTGACATTCACGAGTTGTCAGCATTACCAGTTTTGTGCCTTAGAATATTAGATAAAGTTAGGGGTCACTTGAACACAAGCACTGTGATACCATGACAGTCAATCTGGTAACTAAGACCTGACTAACAGCAGGAAGCATACACAGTAGTTAGGCTGGACAGAGGGAAAACTTGTCACAGGTGAAAACAGCATGCAATTTTATTAGGTAACTCAATGTCATGCAATTACAACATAATTTATTTCTGGCATTTTTCTCTCTTATGTTTTCCAACCACAGTTGATCATGGGTAAGTGAAATCATCAAAAGCAAAACAGTAATAAAAGACAGGACTACTGTAGCAACATAAAATGTGATAAAGTCATCAGTGATTTCCTCTTTGCTCCCTCCAATATAACTTCCCATTGTCCATCTTAATTGACCTCTGAGGAACATCTGGGTATAATTTATTCTCTCCTCCCTGGATAAATTTCTTTGACTTTTAAGAAACTTCTCTCCCACCTTAATTCAGTATCTTCTATGCTGGCTCCTCTTCACTGCCTCAACTTAAACAAAAAAAGGCAAAAAACAAAAAAGCACCAAAATAACTAGTAATAACTATGGACTCAATTTTGGGGGCTTGTCTCGTCTTTACCCACTTACTCTACAGATAATTCCATCAGTTTCAATGGCTTTAAATAATGATGAATTCCAGGCTTATTCCCTAATTGCAGACAAAAATATGTATTTACTTATGGGTCAGCAAAACTAAAATTTCTTTTTCCTTTTCCACAATTTCACGAACAGCATATTTGTTCTTATTATCAGTCTTAGCAAACTCAGTGTACTGAATGACTAGGCACAAGTACAAAACTGAGTTCCTGACTCCCTCTCCAAAACTAATCACTCTTTTAATTTTTTCCAACTTTGGGTAATGGTCAAAAACCTTGAAATCACACTTGACCACTCTGCCTTTCTCACATCACATCCAATACAAATCTCTTTTGGTATTACTCTCAAAATATCCAGAATTCTCCTGTCTCTCATCACTACCAATATTAAGACCGAAGCCCAAGCCATGGCCACTTCTAGCCTATGTCATCAAAAGGCCTCCTAACTATTGCCTCGCTTCCTCTTCAATCTGTTATCAGCACTGCAATAGTGACCCTATCAGAATGTAAAGCGTGTTACTGGTTCACTTAGGGAAACCCTCCAACGCCTTCTGCTCTTATTCTGCTTTGGTCAGCAACTTAGCAGCCCGGTCCTTGGTGACCTTTTCTGGCCACCCTTTATTACTCTCGTCTCACTCCTCTCTGGACTGAGAGATGTCGTCATCATATTTCACAGTAAGCCATACATGTTACCACTACAGAACTTCTGCGCTTGCGTTTTCTTAAGATACCCAAATAGCCTGTTTACTTATTTCCACAAATGACACAAATGACACATTCTCAGTTGGATTTTCATAATCAAGTTATACAAAAGTGGAAATGCTCTATTCTGAGACATCCTCTCTCATTTTTTTCTCTCCCTAACAATAATAAGCTCCCTACCTTACACATTGTGCTCATCTATTTTCTTCCATCATTAGAATATAAAGTACAAGAAATCAAATTTATTGCTGTATCTTTGCACTGAGAAGTGGCTGATACCAATAGACTATATTGCTCAATAAACATTGGAATAAGTGATAATTGCCTTTTAAATCAAATATCATAAACACAATTTTTGAGCAAAATTCCACATATAGAACTTCTTCAACTACCCAAGGTAAATACAGTAATCACAATAAAAATCTGTTAGATATTCAAGGCAGTCGCCTACCCAGCACTCTGAAAACAGTAGTTTTACTCCTTGGGTTCTCTCCACCACTACCTACCACCCCACCCCAGACAAAACCACACACAACTCAGAAAATGACATAATTAGAAAGGTTGATACGTAAGAAAAAGAAGGAAAAATTCATTTTATATTAATTATGAAATATTCAAAAGTGGGAACAAAACTGACCAAGTAGATCTAAAAACTGAGCAGATCTAGGCTAGAGGCTTGATGTGGAAGACCTGAGCACAAAAAGTATGTGAGGCTCCTATAAGAAATTCTGACTACAAATAATTTACTTGACTTCCCCAAGGGGAGAGTGCTTTACCATGGAAAATAAAGACAAGAATCTCACTAAAACTGAGAAAGAAATATACAGTTAGATTTTATGAAGACTTACTGGGAAACAAAACTGACAGGTACTTACATTCCAGCAAATTTCACTTGCCCTATGGTACCCAACTCTGCTTGGCACCATCTTCTACCTCTGCAGACTATAACACATAACTATCTTGATCTAAATTCAATGTATTTTGGGAATTCAGCTGCCTTACAGTCTCCAATGTCTGCCCTCTGTCTCTCATCAATTTACTTTCTTTTTTTCCAACCTCAAATACACACACTCTTCTTCTGTTTATGTGCATGTGCTCACACATACATATTCACATTTAAATCCTACTGTAGAAAATCTGACAACATTTTCCTGCTGCTCAAATTTTCCTTTTTAACCACAGTATGTCCCTGAAAAAGCCATGAAAAACAAAATACCCAGGGAAAGAAAGGAAAGAAGAAAGGTAGGGACAGCAGGCAGCTATGCAAACTCTGACACAGTAGTGACATTTAACAGGCAAAAGAAAAAAAGCCCAAAAAGACCTAGGAGAAAAAAACCAAAAAAGGAAAATCTATTTTGTAAGCAAAGAGAGAAAGAACACGAGGTTAACAGAACAAATAATAAAAGAGAAAATAAGTACAATAAAAAGGACTGTACTATATGAAGAGATTATCCAGTGACAGCAATTTATTCAGCTGTAAATACCTTGGGTCTCACTTGTATTAAAGATTATGATAATAATGAAATAGGAAACTGATGAAATAATCATTCACTGACAGACACTTAGAGTAACTCTGTTCTGTTAATATACTGGGTTTTGATCTCTTATAATGATTTACTACTACAATGATTCTTAAATAGTAGCCCCAAGAGATCATTTCAGAATCTTGGGGAACTATGAGGAGATTCTGTGTACTTCAAAAAAGTCCTATTAAGAATCACTATTTTACCAGCCCTGGTGGTGATACATGCCTATAGTTGCAGCAGCACTCAAGAGAAGGCCAAGGCAAGATGATCCCCTAAGTCCAGGAACTCAAGACTATACTAGGTAACATAGCAACATCCCATCTCACAAAACAAAGCAAAACCCAACATCTTAAGGTTTTGATAAAAAATGCTACCAAAAAGGAAAAAAATATTAAAACATATTATTTAACCTTGTTGGCTCTGAAATAATTTTAAAAATAGCATCTTCCAACTGTGTCTAGCACTGAAGATTCATGATTAATATTTATCTCAATAGAAAAAATCTTGTCAAGGTTATGTTCTCAGTAAAACAGAAGCGCAAAATTAGTTTGGCACAATGAAATAAACACAAAAACACTTAATGCTAAACATTAAAATTTAATAATGAAATAAAATTCTTAATCCACATGGACTACAAATATTCCAGAATCAACATGCTAATGAGATCAAGGAAAAAGTAGAACACAGATACCTTCCATATCTGCAGCTTCACCTTCATCTTCCTCTTCCTCCTCTTCACACAGTGCTGAGCAATCTTGGAGTTTTATACTGTCCTTTGAAAGTGATTACATTTAAAGTCAACTAAATACTACTTCAGATATTGAACTTTACTTACATTTTATATCTACATAATGCTACACAATGGTAAGCTACAACTATAAAAACAAGAAAGAGAAAGCAGTTCTTATCCTTCAAAAATTTGAAATGTAACTGGTGATGACAAAGCCCTGAATCAGTCACTGAAAGTAATGTGCTAAGGGCTATGACTAGAAAACACAGAAGTTGTCATGGGAGCACCAAGTATCATCTAAGCCATCAGATGAACTTCCAATAAAACAATGATTTCATAATTTTTTCATAATTTTATTAGGTTTAGAAAATAAGACGTAACTGTGTTGACCTACATACTAATAAACAAAATGCTTATTTACAAATCACAAGGTATTTAAGCTAAAATATACCACAAATCAAATACCATTATACTCTAATTTAATATTTACCCCAATCCTAGCTGAATTACAACTCAATTTAATTAAAATTTACCATGAAAGAATAATTCTAACCAAAATCAAACACCATTATATTCTAATTTGTTAACAATATCCTAGTTGAATTAACAAGTTATCACATTTTATACATTTACTGTAACACTTAACACTCAACTCAATTTAACAAAAATTTATCATGTAAGAATAATGCTAACCAATGACTGGCCTAAAACAGTTATCACTGCCACATAATTAATATTCTAAAAATCTGAAATTGATATATTAAGTGGATAATTTGGACATCTAATGTTATTTAGATTGCATTTTACTTAGGATGATTTTATTTATCACTACAAACTTAAATCAAATGTATGATTTGTACACTCAAAATATAAACCAAGGACAAAGATTGTCAGCACCTGGATAACTATAAAACGAGTAAAGAACAGTTGATAAACTGATCACTGATAGCAACATTCATACCTGACAGACAGAAGGGTAAAAACTGACAACTAAGATTAGACTTGATACTGAAGGGCAAGTATTCGAAGGACTAAGCTACACAAGTTAAATATATATAAATAAATATTCATAATTTCTACACAGTATTAAATAAGAAATGACAGAGGAGACACAACTGCAGATTATTTCAGGAGAGCACAAGGATGCCAGGTGGAGTACCAAGCCCCACAGCCACCACTGCTGCTCCTGGGCTGGGACGCAGCTGGGCAGTCAGGCACTGGCCGACTATTGCCGGGCTTTGGGTTTAATCCTCAGCATAACAAAAAAACCAAAATTCTTGAAAGAATTAACCATAAAGCTACATAAAAAATACCATAAATACTACTCTCTCATTTGTCACTCTAAAACTGGAAATCCACCAACAGCCAGAGTAAACAAGATCTTCTGAAAGAGAAAAACCACTTGCGCTACTAATTTCTCCTTAATCATTTGAACTCCAAAGAGTAGAAATTCGAAAGGATGAATTTTCAGGTCACTGAAATGAATCTTGATTTCCAAGTATAAAACTAAAAAAATAAAATTTATTTTTCTTTTTTATACATTCCTTTAAACTCTGGCTTTAAATCCAGTAAGAGACAATGACCAAAACACACAAAGAATATCTTTAGTGATTGTTGTATATAATGTTTTCTAAGAATAAAAGACACTATTATCCCATCCAAAAAATACATTCTCTTCTAAGAGACTTAACTATTTAAAAATTTTAAAAAGACAGGGTCACATGCCTGTAATCCCAGCTAATCAGTAGGCTGAAGCAGGAGGATCTCAAGTTTGAGGTCAATGTGGGCATCTCATCAAGACCATGTCTTAAAATAAAACTAAAATAACTGAGGCTGTGGGCATAGTTAAGTGTAAGAGCCCTTGTCTAGCATGAGCAAGGTCCTGGGTTCTGAGTCCCCAAGCACCATGTAAAAATTAGCCAGGAACTGGTGGTGTATGTCTGTAAACCTAGCACTCAGGAGGCTGAGGCAGGATGACTGCTGTGAGTTGGAGGCCAGCCTGGGCTACATAGTTAATTCAGACCCTGTCTAAAAATAAATAAACAAGTAACAATAATAAAAGGCTGGCGATGTAGCTGAGTGACAAAACTCTTGCCGAGAAGGTGTGTGAACCCCCAGAAAAAAGAAACAGGAAAGAAAAAAAATTTAAAAAAGACTGGGGAAAGAAAACTAAAGAAAAAAATTGTGAAGGCATTTTGTGTTTTTATATCATTTGCAACAACTATATAAAAATGTAAAAGAAATCATTCTAAGCACTACAGAGCTACTATAGAGTCGACCTGAATTAACTGAAAATTTCCAGAAAAAATTCCACCCAATTATATTTTATCTTCCCTCAAAAACAGATCATGTAATAAAACCTAAGTAATTTGGCTTCCAGTCACTCAAAATGTCATAATCCTAGATGATGCTAAACTCAACACAATCTCAACCTATTCTCAAACTTTAAATGGTTAAGAAGCCAGTCTTGCTGGTGTGGAGCTTGACATGGAATACGAGTGCCTATTGGGCCACTTTTAGTAAGTAGATGATGCCAAGCTAACGTATACGTTTAAATTTTTAAGAACATATCACTCCAAATTATTAGTAATTTGAAAAAACAGAACAGTTAAAATTGTTTATATTTAAACTGCAAGATAGAAATATTAAAATAGCATTAGTATCTACTATTGTTAAAATTAAACAAGTAGGTAAGCCTAAATACTCTTCTTTTAAAAAATTTATTAAGTATACTTAAAAACCAAAAATGCACTTAAATAAAAACTAGCGTAGAAGTCTTCCCAATCAGTGAAAAAAAAAACTAGCGTAGAAGTCTTCCCAATCAGTGTAAGTTAGCAGTTTGTACCAATTATAATTGCAAAACTTTTTTGCATTATTTTTTATTTCAGTATCGGATTGAACCCAGGACCTGGTACATTTGAAGTAAGTGCTGTCAGTGAGCTATAGTCCTAGCCCTAAAATGTTTTCCTTAACCACACTTCAACAACAAGGAATGCAGAAGAATCAGAAAGCAGCAGTCTAAGTATGCTGTTGCAAAAAAAGTAAAGAGTAGATGGTGGGAAAAAGCAGAACTTGGGAGTCTGACATCATATAACCACTGTGTATATGAAAGATACGAGTAGTCCTCAATTGTATATATAGGCTCTATTAATAGGTCACAGACTTTAGAAACGTTAACTAAGTACCTTGTTTTCCAATGTGATTTCCTTAACTGCTTCAGTTATTCCTGCAACACCTGTGTCAAAATTCAATAGAAAAGATGAAAAATAAAGCTATAAACAGCGTACTTACTTGAATAAAGCAGTATAAAAATACTTAATGTTATCTAAATACTCACAAATTCTCCAAAGTGAGGAGAAAAATATAGAAAAACATAGACAGAATCTTTATAAATGAGCTCTTACAAAAGGCACCCCTAAATTCAAATTGATAGAAACATACTAATTTAATATATCACACAGTACCCTACTCTGTCATTTTTTACTTAAAATTTCTCACTTTCTTTGTAGCACATGTCCTGAAAGAACAAATTAAGAAATTATAGCACTCATATTTACATTCTAATTAAAATTGTATCAAAATTTTCTAACTAGGTATTGCTGTCTTACTACACTATCTGCTTCAGAAATCTACGACATACATATGGCATTATATGCGGCTTGGTATTTAGTGTTTCCACATCTTATTTAACCCTTATAAACACTATCCTGAGAAACCGTTATTATAATAATTTCTCTATAGTCAAGAATGAGGTCACCAGAGAGGTAAAAATGATCCATTTAAGTTATGAAGAAGCCAAAATTACAATACCTACGAACTGACTTCCATTATGACAATTCTCCATCACTCCTCAGTGAACAAAGTCCTCAAACCCTACCTGCCTCAACAAAACAAGTAGCAGCACCATCGGTCACTATACAGTATTTCTAACTCAAAATACCTGTCACGTGTTCTCAGCCTAATAGTTTCAAAGGGATGAAAAAATAAGACAAAATAGAAGAAAAACAAAAATCTAAATGTAAAATATGCTTAGCTCCTCATGTTCCAAGAATATTTTGCTAATCTTTTAAAACTCGTGTATCTAAATTACTAAAGCAAAGAATAGCATACACAAACTTATAAGTTCTTAAACTGAATTCATTTAACAAATATTTATTGAATAACTTCTATATCAAACACTGTGATAGATACTGAAGATTCAACAATGAACCTGTCTTCATTAAGCCTACAGCTTAAAATTTATTTTAGAAACCATATAACAATTATTAAATATGACAACTGTGCAGTTCCTGTCAAAGAGGAGTTCAAAATCTAACAGTAGAATGACATCCAAGCAAGAGATTTTAAAGCAAAGCAGAATGCATATTCAGTGTTTTTTATTGGCTTAACTTTTTCTCTTTATTAAAAAATAATTAAAATAACACAGATATTACAAATTACAACTCAGGAAATAATATAGTTATATACAAATTGTAACTGAAGCAAATAAAAACGTGGTATATTCCAAAGAAAAACAAAACAAAAAGCAAGGCACACAAACTCTCCCCCATTCCATTCTCCTACCCGTGTTGTGGTACGTGTCCACCCAGCCCCCATCACCATCGTCTTCCTCAATTATAGCTTCCAGTTCATCTGAATATTCCATCTGTTTGCACCGTTTGTAGCATGGAACTATAAGAAGATGTTAAGTACAGTTACTAACATATAATCTGCTAATCATAAGCCTTCAGAAAGAGAAAGTTTATTTCATAAAACACAGTATTTATACTACCAAAATATTAAACCACTTCATTTTACTTTCAACAAAAGTAATTAAGAGTTACAGTCAGCCCACATACACACATGTATTTGGCCACATTAATCTTTCCCTCAACAGTTTTGTCAGAACAGCACAAAGGCTCTGATACGAGTGCTCTGTGTGTCCCTCTGCCATGTGCTGTGAAGAGCAGCAGGCCAAAGCCCAATGCCAGTGCTCAACTTCAAGCTAGCCAAGTTCATTAATGACCTTGCTTTCAGAACAACGAAGTACCACCTGTCATACTCGGGTGGCAGAGGTGACCTTTGGTTTAAAAGCCTGAGACAACAGTCAATATAAATTTCACAAGTCATGTTAAGCTTCCATTATTTGCAAAAGATAAATAGTATATAATGCAACAAAACTGCTACATTTTACTTCCTTACATAATACAGGAGGCAAATTTTTCATGCAGTAAATGTATCGATAATTATTATCATTCAATTTCCTAAAACTGAGCAATTAGAAGGTAAAACAAATTGCTACAAATCTAATTTTTGAAACAATGAAAATGTAAGTTATTCTAAAAATAAATATGCTTTGTAAAAAAAAAAACCCTCCATTTTATATATATTACTTTCTCTTTCCTAAATAGAGTAAACTAGAACAAAAATCAATGTGTTGTTATATCATTATTTAATGATTATCACAACCTTTAAATGTACTTTTTCATACAGGGTCTCACTCTGTAGCCCAGACTGGCCCTTGGACTCACGGCAAACCTCTTGCCTCAGCCCCACAAATGCTGAATAATGTTAGAATTAGAGGCGTGCACCATGACACCCAGCTTATATTGTACTGGGGAACTGAACTCAAGGCCTTATGCTTTAACCACTATGCTATTCCTCTAGCCCCTAAATTTACTTTTTAAATTAACTCCATCAATAAAATAACTATTTCACAATATTTCTGTGCCTGTAGGCAATCCTTTAATGGCACAATGAATAAATAATAAAATCTTTAACTTTCAGCTTTTAGGCATCAAAGATAGTAACAATTTTATGTTCCACGAAAAATTTAAAACTAAATACTTAAAAAATTATGTAGTGAACTTCAAAAAAAAAAAAAAAACCAAAAAACCCTACAACTTGTTCAGGAGATATCTTAACTTTTTCAGGACCTTCTTAATATCTTGACAATTAAAATTTTTGACAAATAAATAACAAAAAAGAAAAGGAAACAGAAATCCACAAAGGAAAGGGATGGTACAAGAATAGAAAATCCAGATATAATATACATAAATCTCTAAATTTTGCCTGAAAGAAATTATCAGCACATCTTTACACACAAATTAGGATCAGTAAGTAAAGAGTTGTTTTCAACATAAAGAGTTGCTTTAAGTACAAGACTTACTACTATATACAATATAATTCTTACCATTTTTGGTTACCAAAAATTGTTTGCTTGTTGGTAGGTATGCCTTCACTTTTAATTCTTCCCCAGTAGCCCTTTAAAACAGTGAGCATCAATACATAAATATATTGTTTAAAGTTATGTATGAGGAGAAGATATCACATGTATCTCAGAACTACAAAACACATTCTTGAGGAAACTGTATTGGGATTGAGGAAGGATACCACTATAATCAGAGTAAAGAAAGGAATGAAAATGAGGTAAGCAAAACACACTGAGAGCTGCTGACAAAAATGGTAGGGTAACAGACCTACTGAGCAACTAGTGTCTACTTCCAAAAAGGAACTGCTGATCCTGAATGAGCTGGATTCCACTGTATAAGCTCCTAGATTTTAACCCTTATATACTATTCAACTTGAGATCAAGAAGAGGCAACATAGAAAAAAAGCCACACGACATCACAGAACAAAGGGGAGGCTGGTAAAATCCCCATTCCTACCACTTTATTAAAATTGGTCCTATAAGATGAAGACACCTGAATTATAGGATAATACTTTTTTTGTTTGTTTTTGAGACAGGGTCTCACTCTGGAACCCAGGCTGGCCTTGAACTCACAGCAATCCTCCTATCTAAGATTCCCAAATGCTGGGATTACAGGCATGCACCACCACACCCAGCTTATGTGGTGCTAGGGAATCGAACTCAGGTACTTAGCGCTTGACTTAGCACTTGCTAGGCAAGCACTTTAACCACTGAGCCATTCCTCCAGCCCCCATAGGGTAATACTTAAACAAGACCCCTTTATCAGATGGTCAGTAAGCATAGAAGACTGAACTCTAATCAATTACCATATATTGTCTATTAACAATTCTCAAATTCTAAAAAGGTAGGTAATATTAATATTTCTATTTTATAGAAAGGCATCAGGTTGCCTACAGCCACAAAACTAGGTCAAGTAACTCCAGGGTCCTTGAGCACAGGGGTGAGGGCGAGCAGGTACTGGCACTAAAACTGCACACGAGGCAAGCACTTCACCACTGTGCTACACTCCCAACCACTGGAGACTGAACCTGCACGTGTGAAGCAAGCACTTTACCATGGGCTACACTTCCAAACACTCTCTTCTCTTATTTTGAGACAGAATCTTGCTAAATTTCAGGTTGGCCTCCAACTCGTAATCTTCTTTCCTCTGCCTCCCAAGCTGCTGGGATGATGGACATATGTCACTACATCTGGCTGTGGGGCTCCTTGAATTACTCCCTTTTGTAGGTCAGAATCAACTGTCACATTCTCGAGCTTTCTGGAACCTTGTATGAGAATTTGTTCAAGCATCTCCTACGGACCATTCACTCACTAGTCAGTCAGAACAGTGGTAGGATATGGTTATCTTTCACAAACACATGAGCACTAACTATCTCTACTGCCTTTTGAAGCCTTAACTTAAATTAAAAAAACAATGTATTTGGGCACAAAATAAAGCCACAAAATGCCATAACATTTATGCAACAGCCTTCTAGGCTTTTCTTTTAACTAATCTCAAGAGTCAAATTCAACAATATCATGGCAATGCCCGAAAATCTCAGCAAGAAGCTAAGGAAATAATTTGGTTTTAGCTCTGACGTAAGGAAGGTGTAGACTGGACTCTGGAGTAGGGTTGAAACAAATTCTAAGGTACAAGAGAATGCTAAACTAATGTTTGCCATACACCGCACCCATATGTGTAAATTCCTACCATCCTATAAACCTATATATATATATAATTAATGGCTACAACAAAGATATCTTCAGTGAGGCAAATGCACGTCTACCACACTGACGAAAATCCTAAATCAGTCCTTTACACAAAATACATTACAATTTTTTAGACATATCTGATTTTTTTTTCAAGACAGGGTCTCACTCTGTAGTTCAGGCTGGCCTCAAGTTTAACTCCTCCATTTGGTTCCTTTACTTTTACTAGAGTACTGTTTAACACAAATGTATAGTATGAGGAGGTTCATTAAATTTGTCATCGTAATTTTCATGCATTACTAAACACAAAATGCTGGAACTGTGAGGTTCCCTACCTTTTAGCCTTACTTACCATTGCCATGTTGGACAGTGGTGGACTAAGTGATCTCCAGCAGCCACAAACTGCAGGATTCGAAAGGCGTCAAAAAAAAAAAGAGGAAAACAAAAGTTGAACATAACTGAACGCGGGGTGGCAAAATACCAAATTGGTCAACTTGAGCAACCCTGAATGACACGTAACAATCTAAATTTAAAATGCAAATACCACCAAATCTCCTCCAACAATCTGAAGATTTACTTTTGATTATTATGCTTAAACATCTATAAAACTTAAATTAGTATGGGAAATAAAAAGCATTGAGTGCTATTTTAGTAAAATCTAATTTTTATCACTGGATTAAATCCCTAAGCATAACATCATGCAATTAATAAAGGTAAAGCTTCAGAATTTAAGATATCATTCTATGGATAAGTAAAATGCAAAATGAATCTTAATTCATTTAAAACTCTGAAAAAATTCAGATATAGGTCTGTAATGTAAACTGACGCAATCACATCACAGTATATGGTGCTGCTGCAGCATTTTGTTTTGTCTTTCAGTGCTGGGATTGAATTTAGGGCCTTGGGGCATTCTAGGCAAGTACTACACCATTACTATCATTTAAGTTAATGGTCAATTTAAAAGCTTTATTATATTCTTAAAGAAATTATTATTGAAAACAAAAGTACAGCCCAAAAACAGGAAAAAAATTTCAAAACTTCTGACTCCAAAAACAATTACAAAATTAAGAAACTGAGTCTTCTAACAACATTGAACTTTTGGGGCAGACAACATTGTTTTAAGTTTTTGTGTTTCTTCAAATATAAAAACAGACCCATGAAGAAGTTTAACTTTCTGAGAGTTTCAAGTTTACATACACATGCAAGATATTACTGAAGAACAAAAATCTTGCTTACTTTTAAGAGCAGAAAATGAAAGTCTGTTAAGAATCGCAACAGTGCCCCAGCTCAAGCAATATGTGCACATACTTTCTCAATTACCACTGTTTCATAACAGCTCTAGCTTAAAATCTTGCACTTTTTTTGGATTACACAGCACAAAAATTACAATATACTTAGTTTCATGCCTTTCTGTGAGAGTATGTCTGAACAAAATACCCTTAATTTCAAATCATCAATGTTGCTTAAATCTTCTCTTGTGTGATTTATCAATATATAACTCGAGTAAGTTAGAACCAGTTGCACATTTTGGTGAGCATCTTGATTTTTCAATCTACTTCTACTAGGAGAGCTCTACATAAATAAGTCATGAACACACTCAACAGTATTTTTTTCAGACAATGCAGTGTTAGATACTGGCTGCCCCTCTTTTTAAACACAAGTACTTTGATATCTCTTAATGAAAATAAAAAAGATAGCTGGAGGCAGACAGCAGAAGTTTGAAGTCTTTATCCAGAAATAATAGCTGTACTATGGAAGGTGTGGAAATATCCTTCAACAGAAAAATGGATACAAAAAATTGTGCTGTATGTACACAATGGAAGAGTACTACGCTTCTATAAAGACAGATAAACATGAGATTTTTGTATAGTGAAGTGAGTCAAACTCAGAAGGCAAAATATTCCATGGTTTCTCTGATATGAGAAACTCAGAACACAAGCATTTTACAGAACCAAGTGAGTGTGAAACTGGGAGTTGATGGGAATTAAGGGAGGAAGCAGGGACTGTAATGTCATGATATATGTGCACAAAATACTCAAGCTCAATGTAATCACTGTATAGAGCATATGTATATACTAATGAACACTGGCGGGGGGGGGGGGGTGGAGAGAAAGACAGAAATAGTAAGAAGAAACAAATCAGTTCAGTATAGTATTTGCCCAAAACAAATGACGCCTTCCCATTTTTCCCTTCCAGGCTCATCCTAATCTAACTCAATCCTGTATTGTGCTATATATATATTCCAATCCAGCATTAAGTGCTTGGTACCCTTGCAGGCTAGTTCTGTCTTGGATTTTTTTTTTTTTTTATAGGGGAAAATTCCTAACTCCTTTCATGAGTTTAACAGTACATTTCATAATGAATTTCTGTTGTAAAACAGCTTAGTTTTAGCCAACTACCACAGACTTGCATCTAACTTGCACTACCAATCAATTATCTTCACAGTGGAGATAAACTTAAAAGACTGTTAGGACAGCATATTTCATTCATCTGTGTTCTGATTTAAGGTACTGAAAAGAGCCACGTCTAAACTGTACTTTTATATGGCAGGAAGGTAATGAGAGCCTCCAGACCAAAATCTATTTTATTTGGCATCCAGTTATTAGACTCAGGAAGTGAAAAGGTAGAACAGGATCTTCACCAGATATCTAGTACAAACCTTGAGGCAAAGAATACCAGTACCTACACAGCCTGACTGGCCTGCCTGCCTGTGCAAGAAATGTTTCTAGAAAGTAGGTTCTTGAGTTTCTTCTACACCACCATGTGTCTTCACCAAAAAGTAGTTTTAGATTTAAAAGATCAGATCAGTAAACCATTTGCAGAATTTGAAAGTATCTGTGACTGGATAGATTCTATTCTATCTGAAAACTGAAGAATCCCTTTATTCCTGAGCTTGAATTCTTAGAATTTACAACTCCAAGGCTGCAGCCTCATCATAGAACATGGCTCATTTCAAAACATTTCTTTGAAAACAATGAATACAATTCAATGGCCAATGAATGGTGTTTTCAGTGAAAGTAAAAAACCAAGCTTGAAAAAATTCTTTGCCTTTTATTAAGAACAAAATAAGTCTGATGCAATCCTAACTATTCGTAAAACTGGCATTTAAAAGGATCTTAACATAGTATTTACTTTCCTAGGAAAAACTATTTAAATAAAGAGAACACTATCACATGAACTGGTGAACAAGTGAAATGTTTCCTCAAAAAATATTGTTAAAAATAAAAAATAAGATAGGTGTAGGGATGCCGCATATATATAATTCCAGCATGGAGGGAGGCTGAGGTAGGAGGGTCACAAGTTCATATCCTACCTGAAAATTTAACAAGACTAAATTTAAGACAAACTCATCTGGGGAGGGGGAAGGAGGAGGGGTTAGGATAATAGCACAGTGTGAAAGCCCTAGGTGCCATCTCCAATACTACAAAATAATATTAAAATTAAAATAAAGATTTCAACAATTCTTATTTGATAGAATCATGAAAAAATAAGTACTTAACAATATACTTAAGCTAAATATTACGAAAAAAGTATCTAAGCAGTGAATAAAATTTCAAACAGAAAGCTATGAAAATTTACAACTGGCATAGTAGGTAAACCAAAACAGAGGCAACACTACAAAGTCCAACATGTGCTCATTATAGCACAAATATGAGTCAAGGGTAAGGACCATAGGAATCTTTTTCATTTTTTTATTCCCTCTCATTTCTAGATAAAGAAGAACTTCAGAAAAAAAATATGAGAAGTGGCAAAGTAAAGGAAGTTACGTCTGGTCTTCTATGGGAAGTAAAAAATCCTCCAAAGTCTATAATACACTCAGTAAAATCTAATTTTATTCAAAACAGAAAGTTCATTGTATTTTCCCTTTTTCTCTATTTCCCTTTTGGTAGTACTAGGGATAAAGCTCAGAGCCTTGACACTTAGAGCTATATACCCAGCCTGTTTTGAGCTGGGGTCTTACTAACCTGGCACACTGTTCAGGCTGAGCTTGAACTTAAGCTCCTCTGGCTTTTGCCTCTTAAAGTGCTACAAATATAGGCCTGTGGAACCAGGCCCAGCACAGCGTATCTTCTTATAGAGCAGAAATCACCCAGTTTAATATGCTATAAAGTATAAACCCTTCTGAATATCTTCAACACTCACCTCCTCTGGGGTGATTACACCTGTTTCCTTGAATTTTGATTCCTGAAGAGAGCAAAAATAGTAACAGTATTTTAACATGTTTCACTTTCCACTAAAATTCTGTAGGGCCAACTATTGGCCTAGAATTTGCTTAGGCAATGGGAACATAAAAGAAATATGTGTTCTGCACACACTGCATTTGTATGATTGGTAACTGATTAAAAGTCTAATGTAGGAAACTAACACAAAAGTAATTACAATTTGATCAGTGACAATAAATCACAGATCTAAGCAGACTTTCAAAAGTTTCAAAACCATGAAGTCATACAGCATGGCTCTGTGGGATAATCAAGTATCTATCTTTCCCAGCACTGTAGAGTTTGTGGTAGCCTACAGAAATGATTCATTAACATCATTCAATCAATTATTTACTATTATGTGCCAGGTATGTCTGAAGCAATGGGATGTAGGTATATATAAAATGGATCAAACTCATCTTTGCATTCAAAAGGAGTTCAAATTCTACTAAAGAAAGAAAAGCTGTTTAACCACAGTACTCCCTGAAGACAAATGAAGCAGAGAGGAAACTGCTGTGTGGTGGGGGAGAGATGGCCATTAAAAACAGAATCGCAAGAGAATGAAGACTTGCTTACAGGTTAACTTGAATGCCTTACATAAATAACAAGTCATAAGCTGTCTTGGTGAAAAACATTTTAGGCTGACAACAGAAACGCAAAACTCTCGAAGAAAGCCTGTCGGACAGAGCACCAAAGAGCTCATGCCAGGCTGGCTTTTCAGAGTGATCCTGGCACAGAGCCCAGATAAAATGTGGATCTCTTCTTACCAAGGAAAACCCTGAAGATTGTGTTAAGAAATTTGGCTTTTACTGTATGCACTTCCTCAAAACAAAACGTACTATTTCGTAACTCCTAGTTGCTAAGAAAATGCCCTGTCTTCTTTCCTGGAGATTTTCCTTCTCTTTGCCTTTCCTTGCAGGAAACTATACGCATTTTCTTTGTATGCCAACAGCCCAGAAATGACAATTTAAAAAGCCATCAATTCTGCTTTACTTTATATTGTAAATGTACACCACATGTACTGGCACACTAAAACTTTCTTTTATTCTTGTTGTGGTGGTACTGAAGGAGGATAGGTCAGAAATAAGGCACAAAGCAGGCAAGGAAAGCCATCATTTTAAAAGTTGTACTTTTAAGAAGACCGCAACTTTAGGACACGATCAGAATTGCCCAAGTTACCCCTGGGTTGAGCTGCTTATGCTTCTTTTCTCTTTCTCTCTCTCTCTCTCTCTCTCTCTCTCTCTCTCTCTCTCTCTCTCTCTCTCTCTCTCTCTGAGTCAGGGTCTCACTCTGTATCTGTAGCCCAAGCTGGTCCTGAACTCACTATGGAGCCCAGGCTGGCCTTGGACTCAGGGCAATCCTCCTGCCTCAGCCTCCCGAGTGCTGGGATTACAGGTGAATATTGGGAATATTGTCGAGTGCTGGAATTATAGGCGTGCCCTACCACACCTGGTTTATGTGGTGCTGGGGGATCGAACTAGGGCTTTAGCTGCTTTAGCTTTAACAGCTGAGCCATTCCTCCAGCCTGTTTATACTTCTTTTCTTTCATCACATCCAAACACCTCTTGAAGACACAATAACTGTGTAAATAAAAATACCTGATAAAGCAAAGGTCAGGAATTTGATCTTAATACTGTTTTTAAACAAAAATCTTAGTTCATCCACTTTAAAAACAAAAAAAATTGGAATTATAGACTGTGTGGAAAACAGAAAATGAGCCACTATATTTTTACCTGTGGGTAGGTTCAAACCCTAAACTTTCTACAGATTCACAAATCACAAATATATGCAACTCAGAATACAGAGAGCACCTATCCTTCCATTTGTTCCATCCAATGAGGACTAATACTCTATGAGTTTGAGTGTATACTTTAAATTTCTGCCTAAAAAAATTTTCCCAAGACTCATACTGACTAGCATTGACATCATTGAACCTATTCTGTACGCAACGTGGGCCTGGGTTCCTGCGTTCCTTTTGGGAACCACTCTGCATCCTGTCCCATGTCAGTAATAGGGACTGAGCCCCCATCCTTCACTGAGCTACATACATCATCAGCCCATTTTGATACTCAGATAAAGTCTAGGCTCCAACTTTCAATCCTCCTGTCTCAGCCTCCCAAAATGCTACAACACTTCCTTCCTCCAAACAATTCTATGTTGTAAGTTTAATAAAATGCAACTGGCCTATAAAATACACACTTTATATGTAATTTTGGAGGTCTTCTGGGCAACTCTACCTAAAACTATAAAGCTGTAACAAATGTGTATTGTTAAAATGGTGATAAGAGGACTGCAGAAGGCCAGTTCCTGTGGATTTAAGTCTCTGTGGCCGATGTCTGGCACATCTTCAGGGACTGGGGGTGATCTACATAGATACGTTACTCTGAAAAGATAACATAGCAAGCAAAACAAATACTTTGTTCAAGCCAACATTATTTCCAAATTTTAGGTCAACAATCTTATGACTTTCACAGCAAACAAGTACAAGCAAACTGAGACAGAATTCTGCTTCTTCTCAGTAACTTCATTTTTTTTCCTTACTTGACCCAACAAGGTAACATCTAAACATGAATCTTAAAGATAAATATCTTAAAAGTACAGATGTGGGGCTGGAGGGATAGCACAGTAGTTACAGCTAGAGTGCTTGCCTAACAAGCAAAAGGCCCTGAGTTCAATTCCCCAGCACAACATAAGCCTGGAATGGTGGTGCACACCTGTAAGCCAAGCAACTCAGAGGCTGAGGCTGGAGGATTGCTGTGAATCCGAGGTCAGCCTGGGCTACATAGTGAGTTCAGGACCACTGTGGACTACTGCAGGGCAAGACCGTGTCTCAAAAAAAAAAAAAAAAAAAAAAAAAAAAAAAAAAAAAAAAAAAAAAAAAAAAAAAAAAAAAAAAAAAAAAAAGTACAGATCTAACATTCTGCTTTGCTAAGAAAAGGAAGCAAAATAAAAATTAAAATTGTCCACCACTATGCCCTCTAGAAGATCAGACTATTTCATCTCCACACTATGACTGGTAAAATTCTAATTGAAAGCTGAAAAAGAACCAGCAAAACAAACCCAAGCAAGAACTTGCTACTAATTTACTATCATGGATCACCTTTCAGAAAGTAAAAATAACATTACAACTACAAAAATATACCACAGAATTTATGAAAGAAAAATTTGAGTGCAGTTCTAGAAATTTATCTATGAAAACAATCCAGTCATTGCTGCAACAGTTAATGTGTCACAACTTTGTAAAATGATGTGTACTGTGTCGACATAAAAACACAACATGTAACAAATTATATTTTGAGGTGGGCCAAGCTGCTCCTTACTTTCGCGGAACCCAAGGTTAACCAATTAAGGTTCCTTTATAAGTTTGAAAAATACTGCTCTTTCGCTGGGCCCAATGCCACTGACTGAGATACCGTTTCCAATTTCACTTTGTTCCTCTGAAATCTACACTAGTTGGGACCTCAGTTACACTCACCCATTCGATACTGAAGGCACTGTCCCCCAAACTTGAAGGAAAAAAGTCACATTCCCAAATACTGACTTCACTTTCTTAAATGTAAGAAAATCAGTAGCTAAAAATTCCGAAGACTTAACGTTCTTGAACGTTAGCTGCCGGCCACGTATCCCGACGTGCAGAGTAATGACAGGTGGAAACGCGAGCACGCACAGTGCGTGGATCCAACTTTCTACCCGGCGGAGCCAGGGGGCCCCGAGGGACTCACGGCCCGGGAGGAGCGCAGGCGGGGTCGGCCCGTCCCCGCGTCCCTCCCTCCCACCCTTCCTCGCCCGGGGGCAGGAGACGCCCTCGGGTGCCCGCGCCCCGCAGAGCTGACACGTGCGTGGCAGCCAGGCCCGGCTTACCTTGAGGACCGGGGTCAGGTACTCGGCCACTTCCAGCGCCTTCCCCTTCACTGTGTTAATCACATTCTGCATCCTGGGGCCGGAGCGGCGGCCGGCCCCGCGAGGGGCGAGGGCGGGACGCGGACGCGGGAGTTGTCAGCTGTTCACGACGCCCCGCCGCCGATTCGCATCTGCCCCCGGCTGGCAGCGCCCGCGGGGACGGGATGGACCGGGACGCGGAGAAACGGGGCGGGCCGGGCAAGGAGGAGGGGCGGACGCGCCGCGCGCGACAAACCGGGCCCGGCTGCCACCCGGCCACGAACGTGATGGAAAGGAGACCGGGCGGGAGAGGAGAATCCCTCTCCAGAACTGTTTTCCCACCCCTCTGCTTCACTCGCAACCCTTCCGGCTTCCCCTTCCTCCTCTCGACCTGTCGCCGTAGCTGCGGCGCCACCTGGGCCTCACGTGACACCCGATTCCCTCAACACGTGACGCACCGTGCCGCTTGGGTCCGGTCTCCCCGCCCTCCGCAAGCGTAACACTGAGCGCGCTTGCGCAATGGGCGCCGAGCGCGCGATGCTCAGTTGGGAACGTTATCTTGATGCTTGATCCGGGGCGGGAGGCCTGGATGCAGAGGGTTTTTTGCGTTTGTTTCCCCCTCACAGCTTCCCTGCCTATGCACCCTAAGAACCTGCGGCCGCTGCTATGGAGTTAGACCGTCTCTCATCTGTACGACGTGTGCTCGGCCATGAGAAGACTCGCTGAGGAATTAAGGTAACCTCGCCCGCGGACAAGTATGCGCGTGCGCACTTGGCGGAGGGGTGGGGAGAGCGCCGGCGGAGGTTCCATTGCGCATGTGTGATGAAGGCTTTCCTGGCGGCGGAGGGAAGCCTAGCTTGTTCGTGAGGGGGCGGGATCTCATTGGGCTCTTGTACGCCTGCGCGCGGCTGCGCCGTGGATTGGACGTTTGGGGTTTCTTGGGTCGTCCCTGCGGGTACGCTCGGGGCTTTAGGCGGGGTGACACCTGCCGGGTCTCCTATCGTCAGCCTGTCCAAAGACATGAGACTCATTCATTGACTGCTAAGTTTAGGCTCTTCTGTTTTTCACACTGGTTCAGTAAAATCTAACAGCAAGTTTTCAAATCGTTCCATTTTAATCTCAGTTATCATGCAGTCTTTTCGACGAGCTGCTGAAGAGGAACAATTCCAAAATCTTTTTCTCTTAGAGCAAAGGTGCTATTAATACAGAGATGCTTTTCTACAGTACTGAAAGTCTCAACTACTCACTGCCTTTGACGTCATTTTTAATCGAGAATAACTCCTTCTGATTTTGACTTTTCCGTTTTCTTTCTACATAGTTTCTCCTGTATTTTTAAATTTTCTTGATTATGTAGTCATAGCCAGACACATAAAAATTCCTTTTCTGTTACGCGTTGTCACTGGGGTTTGTGTTACGCTTAATGTATAGGTCTTCAGTCAGGATCGCTCATGAAAGTGTTCTTCTCTTTAAGGCAATTTAAACGCGGTGAAATGGAAAGAAAGTGCTGTAGGCGTACTGGTCTGTGGCTTTCAACAATGTATACATTACTGCTAGGTGCGGTATTCATTGCTTTAAGCTCAAGTCGCATCTTACTGGTAAAATATTCCG
Source organism: Ctenodactylus gundi (assembly GCA_004027205.1). Classification (NCBI taxonomy): domain Eukaryota; kingdom Metazoa; phylum Chordata; class Mammalia; order Rodentia; family Ctenodactylidae; genus Ctenodactylus; species Ctenodactylus gundi. The sequence continues at coordinate 335,873 of PVKB01000015.1, forward strand.
CCAATGAAGGTAAGTTAAGACATAAGTAAATGGAGCACTTATCACACATTCTTTTCTGTCTTTGGTTCCCGTTGTTATAAATTAGAGATAATATCTTATGAAGTACTTTATTTCATGTGAATGAAAAAGCATGTTTAAGTTTTATGTATTTTTGAGACTGGATGAAATTTGGGTTAGTCAGGTACAAAATCAAATCCTTTATACAGAACATATGGTAGCGCCTCATTATTGGTCCATTGAACAGGTGTTTCTGTCGATAATAAAATGTGTAATTATAGTTTAGTTTGAAATAGAATATATTAGAACACTTGGCACAGATGTTATAGAATTGAAATATTTGCTTAAATCCTTATATTTAAAACCAAGGTTCTTGAGTACATACTTAGAAACCTCCGAATCTACACTGTCCCAGTGACATAATAATTACAGCAGTACCTCAAAATGTCAAGAGACCAGTATGTATACTTTCCTGCTAAGTGCTGTATTTATTGCTTTAAGCTTAAGTCATATCTTACCTGTGTGTGTCAACTTTGCATACCATTATCTGTAAGGCCTTAATTGAGTTTTAGTGGTAGAATTCAAAGTGCATAAGGCATCACCCTTGTACTTAAGAACTCAGCTTATTAGGAGAGACATCTGAATATACTTTAAAAATATAATAAATGCAGTGATAGAAGTAGCCAAAGATGCAGAAGTAGTTTAAAGGAAATAAAATGTTATATTTTGTTTGGAGGAGGATGGTATGGAGCTGCAATGGTAGCTATAATACTAGAAAGAACAGGTTCAAACCAAATTTGTGGAAATTATAGGTTTTGGTAGGTGTCTTCCATGAAGCTAGGAACTATGTCCTGTTTCTTTCGTTTCCTGCAGTATCTGGTGCACCATGCACATGAACGAAATACCAACTAAATGAATAAATGAAAGGTAGGCACATAGGTATGTTTAGTGAACCATAGGTTAAATGTTTCAGAATATATATCTAGGTACATTAATATTAATATTTAAAATTCTAATAACAGAGTGCTCACACATATTGAGAATAAAAGCAAGCAACTAATTCCAAAGTCAGCATTTAAGTGGTAGGCCAGCACTTACAAGAACTTGAAGAAGTTGTTAGAGAGATGAGAGAACTAGATATACATGATTTGTAGAAAGGAAGGAACATGTGAAGATAGAATTGCAGTGTAACAAGAGAGATTACAACATTCTTAGAATGAGTAGCTGGAAGATATTTGGTAATCTCAAAAAGTAAGTAAGTTGAGTACAGAGGTGGAATCAGAAACCTAAGTATTTAGGGATAAATCCTTATTGGTAAGTGAGAAAGATGGCAATAGCAAATGTTAATACAGGGCTGCAGGTGTAGTCCAGTGGTTAGAGTGCCTGTTTAGCATGCATAAGGCCCTGGGTTCAAGTCTTCATTGTCACATAAAAACTAGCCAGGTTTGGTAGCACACTCCTATAATCCACCCCAGGAGGCTGAGGTGGCAGGATTGCCTTGAGTTTGAGGTCTGCTTAAACTGCATTATCAGTTCAGGAGCAGCCTGGACTACAGAGCAAAACCCTGCCTTTAAATACAAAAAGAGAGAGAGAAGAAGAATACAGCTTTGTGGAGAGAAAGTGTGATAGCTGGAGTTATCAGGTAGGAGAATGTTTATTGGAGCTTAGCCCCTGAGAGGGGAAGGTTTTAAGGGGAAGAATGGGCAGATAGTAGGGCCATGACCTCTTTCTCTGGAATTTAAGGGAAACTAGTAAGATTGGATGCACCGTGGATAAGGTTTGTAAGTGTGGGTAGGAGGTGAATGGACTGAGGTCACACATGCTTCATGTAGTTTGAGATGCCTTTGAGAATTCTAGAAAAAGCCAAAGAAAAGCAGAAACAAGTTAAAGAACATTGGTAGGAGTTTGAAGGTTATAATCCAAAGCCCCTCATCCTCGTGTGCACATATTGGTTCTTGTGTGTATCATGAAAGTTCATGGAAAGTGTCATTTGAGGTTATCATAATGTGACTTAAGTCTACTTATGTGCTTAGGAATGATGGGAAAGTTGAACCAGCAAATATTTAAATTGAGGTAGATATTTAAGTGCCTAGAAAGTTAGGACATTAAGTGCCAAGTGTTTGAAGGTGAACATCATAGTCCTCTTATTAGGGACTTACATTTTAAGAGTAAGGCCTAAAAAAAAAAAATAACTGTAGTACAGTGTCAGAAATCCTATTGCAGAGGTTTATATTGTCATGGGAATGAAATAAATAAGAATTGATTCTGCGGAAGTTGAGAAGTTGAAAAGAAGCTTCGTAAGAGAAGAATGAGTGTGCTGAAGAGAGAGAATGTCATGTTGACTTTTCCCCCGTGCTTGGCTGGCTTGGGTTTTAATATGACCAAGAGAAACAGATGTTTTCAAAAGGGAAGAAACTGTGTTTCTAAAAATATTACCTAATAAAGTTTATATTTATCCTTGGCAAAATTATAAAGTATAACAAGCTGTTTGTAAGCATTTGGAAGAGCTAGGCGACAGGAGCAAGGCATGTTAACCAAACCTTACTTCTCAGTTCGTTTGACTTCTAGTGAAGACACAGTTTCCCAACGCATGAGCGTGGATGTCTCAGAGTATTTCTTCTCAGCCTTAAAAGTGGTAGAAGAAGGTGGTAGGTCAGGTGCCGTCTGCCTCTTGCCTCTGGTGGCCTTCTTTTGCCCCACTGTACCATTGATCATAGAGGATCAGAAAATACTTCTGTGTGTACAATGATATGAAACAGATTAGGAAATTCTAAAGTAAGGAAATGTCATATATTCAAAGTATACCCAGATTTAAGCAAGGCAGACTTAACAGTAAGAAAAAATTGAGTAATAATTTAGCAGTTCATTGCTCTTTGGTGACTCAGATGTTGAATTTTGAGTAATAGTGAATTTAGGTGTGGCCTGTAATGCCTTGCCACAAACTTTTTTTGATTTTGGTCCTAGCTTCGTGAGTGTATTTATTGTTAATAGTAAATGTGAGTGAAAACATGAGGAATGTTTACCAAAGTCATGGGGATAATAAAAAAGTAAATGGAACAGGAGTAACTAACACACTGATGAAATGATTAAAGAATTCAAAAGAGTAAAGCCAACTAGAAGAAAGTTAATGCTGTAATCAGTATTTAATTGTAGTAAATCCCGGGTTTTTGTTTTTGTTTTTTGTTTTTTCGTTTTTGTTTTTTTGTTTTTTTGTTTTTTTGAGACATTGCCTCACTACGTAACCCATGCTGGTTATTCCTGTGATCCTGCTGTGCAGCCTCTGTGGTGCTGGAGCAAGTGTGCCTGTGTGTCTGTGTTCATGTCAGTGGGCATGTGCCTGGGGTATGTGTCTGTTGTCTGTGTTTTACTGGGCATTGAACCCAGGATTTTCCCACTGAGCTACATCCCTACTATCTAGCCCTTTTTTATACTTTTTGAGACAGTCTCTACAATGATTTGGTTTGCCCACAAAAGCCACTGTGTGTTAGTGGAATACAGGGCTGGTTGGGAAGGGCTGGTGCATGGTGTTTTGCCTGGAAAGATTGTGTCAACTTGTTGAAATTAGAAAATCTCTAGAGAATAGCTTTCCAGCATGAGGAAGGGGTGCCCATCCTTGGGGGGTAGTGACTGTCTGCTTGAAGTAATTAAAGGAAGCAAGAAGAAATAGTGTTACAGCTTCTTCCTGGGAAAGCATATCAACTTTCTCCTGCTTCAGTTGGGCTTTGTCTGCAAGGGGTGAGCAGCTCTCCAGCCTGTCTTATACTTTCACCATTGCCAGCTGTGCATGAACAGACTGTCATAGACCTTCCGAAACTGTAAGCTAAATAAATCTTTCCTCCCTTCAGTTATGGGATGTCAGGTATTTTGTCACAGCAACAAATAAGTAACTAAAACAGTCTCCTTAAACTTCCCAGACCGTCCTCATGCCTGTATTTCCCAGTGTGCTCAAATTACAGGCATGCACCATTCTGCCCTGCTAAATCCAGTCTTAAGTTTAAAAACAGTAAGCTATTAGCTCTGTTATAATCACATACAACAAAATTATAGTTAACATTTCTGTTACGTTTCAGAGAACAAGTATGATTATCTTCCCACTACTGTGAATGTGTGCTCGGAACTGGTGAAGCTCATTTTCTGTGTACTTGTGTCATTCTGCATTATAAAGAAAGGTGAGTCTTGAAATAGTATTATTTCCTTGCTATAAGTCGTAGAATCAATAAATGTTAGAACCGGAACACTTTAGTTTCTTTAGTCCATTAATTTTGTATAGGAAGAAGCAAAGACAAAAGCATAAATATGCTTTATAGGTGGAGAAACAGTCTCGTAGAGTGTTGTAGAGAGCTGTGTTGCAAGGGGCTGAGCTGACAACCAACCGGTGTTTCCCAATCTCCCTCCATACTTCACATCGATGCTTGTTGCTGTGATGGTTACACACAGCAGTTTAATTCTTACTGACATTCAGGATTTTCTACATCACTTTACTGTCTGACCTAATGTCATTGTGGTATGGAAACAATTCCCATTCCTACAGGGAAGGCCGCAAAATGTACAGGAGTCAAAGAGATTGTGTTCTGAGGCAGTTATTAAATAGAGTTACTAATTCCTCCCTCAAATGTAAAGTATTAGCTTTTGGTGGAACGTATAGGCCCTTACTATTACTAATTTCCCACCCTTGTTCCCCACTATTGAGTCCTTAGTCTCTACGTACCTCTCAAATGTGGTAAATGTAGATTTCAGAGCATTAAAATGCTTGCCCATGATATGTCTTCAAACCCAAAGGTTTTGATTCATGCAGACTTTATAGTTGGTTGAACACATTTCTTATTTTCATGAAACGCCTGCGCTATTTGTAGGGCTTAAGCTTCCTTTATTTGCTATTTTTTATTTGTTTGTTTGTTTGTTTTACATTCTCTGCTATAGGATACCTGTCTACATCTTTGGAAATCGGAAGCTAAAATAATAACTTATTAGGATTAATAGAAGTTGATCGTCTGTAGTTCTAGATATCATGTATATACATCTCCACTTATTAGTTGCTTCCCAATCTCCTGGGGTATTGATGGGGGCAATATGAAAGTTTTATTTTTTTTTCCTTTATTTTCTAGTTGATTGATCTCCCTCTCAGTCTTATATGCAAAAGTAACCACATGTGTGTCCTGAGTGACCTTAAGTGAATCTTGTGCTTTAACCTAACAGGAATTACAACAGTCAGTATTTTTTTAAGGGTGTGCTGATTATCAGTGATGAGACAAATACAGGTAGGTTGGAAAGGAACTAAAAACTTTCATAATTTCATAACTAGCTTTAGTCTAATGTCATTATGAAGACCAGCCTATGAGCCCCCTTTTAAAGAATTTTATTAGTAGTTAAATGTTATGTATATTCTCTAAAAATACAAGCATTCTCATCAAGATTATTTAATTTTTGCTGTATTTCTTCCTTTAGAAGATCATCAGAGTAGAAATTTGAGATGTGCTTCCTGGAAGGAATTCTCTAATTTCATGAAGTGGTCCATTCCTGCCTTTCTCTATTTCCTGGATAACTTGATTGTCTTCTATGTCCTGTCCTATCTTCAGCCTGTAAGTAAACATGATAGGGAAAATTCCACTAAAAAAGGCAAAGAAATGAGTCTCAGAAATGCTATTTTTTGACATTTTCTTGGGCTTTATTTCTTCCTGCCCTCAGTGGCCTTGCTCATATTTTCCCATAATTACGTGAATACTGAATTACTTATCTACTCACTGTAAAAGTTGAATGTTTGAACTGTGTTGATTACACTGGAGGAGTTTCTCCCTGGCTGGGAATCCAAAGCCACCTATCTTTGTGAAACCCTTATCAGTCTCTCTGTGAAACCCTTATCAGTCTCCCTGTCTCTGTCTTTTTTTTTCTTTTTCTTTTTTTTTTTTTTTTCCTTTGAGACAGGTTTTTGCTCTGTAGCCTGGGCTAGCCCTGAACTCACTGTGGAGTGGAGTCAGGCTGGCATTGAACTCACGTGAATCCCCCTGCCTCAGCCTCCTTAGTACTAGGATTATACGTGTGTACCACCATGCCCAATCCAGTCTCCTTGTTTTCTGAGTCATCCCGTGACCAACCTTTAATCTCAATCTTAGCAGCTAAGACTTTGGCACGGACTTCTCTGATTAACTCAAAAAAAAGAACCCTTAGGGTACCTCTCTTTTTATGTTTATTTTAATGCATTTATTTTTATTATGCAGTTTTTCTATTAATTTTGTCATTTAACTAATATTTTCTTGGAAAGGAAGATTGTATCCTAGTTGGAAAAGACTCCCACCAATGACTGATAATGCTAGAAATACTTCTCAACTCTCCTGATACCCTTATTGTTAGTTTGGGAAACCATTAATGAGTAGAATTGGAGTTAGGTGCACTTTTACTGTTACTCAGTTTAGGATATATGTATTTCCCTGTAGTTAATATTTTTAGAAGTCTCAGGAAAGATTTATTAGGCAGAAATTTAAAATACAAACTCCAAGACACGAATGAGGGCGTTCAGAAAAAGAGGTGTACTGTATTCTGAAGCTGGGGATTTTGTCTTTTTTTTGTGGCGGGGGGAGGGGGTGGGTGAAACCTGCAGAATTTGTGAATGTATAGAAAGTCTGGAGTTTGGTCCTACCCACAAGTAAAAAAGATAATGAATGGCTCATTTTCTATTATTCCACCTAGTAGGGTGGGTAAAATTATTCTTTGAGTTCTGAACTTGCTAAAGGTCAGAGTTTTGCATTTTATTTTTTAGCTAAGTTAATTTGTGGACTTAATATATCTTTAAGGATTTTGAAGAAAACAAGGTAAACAAACCAAGGGAAAAATCTTGGATGATATTGATTATGTCCTACAGTTGCGGTTTTAAAAAGTATAAATTTAAAAATTGTGATTTTTTTTTTCTTTGTCTCCTTTGTATCTTATTTCTAACCTGTTCCACCTCATTCCTCACCATCCCCAGACTTTGATTCCTTATCCTTAAGGGATACAGAGTGACCATTGGTCCGTCTTCTTATGGCTGCTTCAGGCTGAGAGCATGTGCTGACCTTGCATAGCTAAAGACCAAAGACTCAGCCTGATTGACCTAAAGGTGACACAAAATCATTCTTAAATTTTTTTATAATGAGTCATTGAAACTTAATGCAAAATTTAATATTGCATGAAGTCTTATAATGCAATAGGAATTTATAGTTAATAGGAATACAAAACTTTGTTTACATAGTACAGGTGAGTCAGCTTAATAAGGAAATCAAAGTATTTATAAAATAAAGATTTCCGTTGCCTTTATTATTAAAATGTGTTTTAAGTTTCTTTAAACACTAAAATTAGGCATTTTGATTAAAAGTAGGATTTACATTGGCATTGACCCTAAGTTTGAAAATTCCTAACTAACCGAGTCTGGTTTAGAATAAGATGAGAAAGAAAATTCAGTAGACCAGTACAGAAAGAAATAGAACAGTGACACTTTTCCACAATGTAGGACTTGTATAACTAGGGAGGCTCCAACTGAGGTTTAACTTACCCCAGTAAAATATAACAATAACGAGAGGAGGAGATTACGAGTAAAAGTCGGGGACCTGGGCCACTTGATCACCTGCACTTCCTTTAGAAGGTGTCCTTTCCTTAGCTGTTGTTTCCCTTTTGTTTTTTTGTTTGTATTTATTTATTTAGAGGCAGGGTCTTGGTTTGTAGTCCAGGTTGGTTCTGATGTTATTGTATATGCCAACCCTAAACTGATAGCAATCCTCCTGTGTCAGCTTGCAGTGCTGGGATTATAGGTGTGTACCGCAATGCCTGGATCATCCATTTTGTTTTTTATACTCTTATTTATTTATTTACTTATTTATTTTTGGGACAGGGTCTCTCTCTGTAGCCCATGCTGGTCCTGAACTCACCATGGAGCCTAGGCTGGCCCTGGACTTATGGCAATCCTCCTGCCTCAGTCTCCTGAGTGCTGAAATTAAAAGCGTCCGGCTTACGTGCTGTGGTGCAGGGGAATCCAAACTGAGGTACTTAGTGCTTAAAGCCACTGAGTCATTCCTCCAGTCCCCTATTTTGTTTTTTACATCTGAAAATATGTGTATCTGACAGTATAGTCATTCACATACAGTAAATGATTGTTGTATTTTTTTGTTTGTCAAACCGATTAAATTTATACCTTTTCCCTACATCTCTAGTACCAAAACATAATTATAACTTCCCTATTTTTCTTCCCTATTTGTTGCTTGGCTCTTCCTTCCTGATTGAATACAACCACAGATGATATGAAGCAAGTCACATGGTGTACTCTCTATATTTCTGTGCTCCATTTAAGTAATTAAATTGACATGCATGGAAATTGGTGATAAAGAGTTGTGATGCTTGATTTGTTCTAGTGTTACGTGGGAAAAGTTTGCAGATTTGATCAAGCTAGTCACGCAGGCTTAGATTGGTGTATCTGCACTGCCCTTGGTGTGATTATTCACCCAACACTTCCCTGTTCTTACCACAAATTTTCCTCAATCTCTTCTTACTCACCACTTGTATGCTGAGAAAACTAATTCAGTCTCTCAACACAAAGAAATGATGAACGATTAAGATGTTGGGAATAATAATTATCTTGATTTGATCATTACACTCTATATACGTGTATCAAATTATCTCACTTCATACCCTAGAACTGTGCAGTTATTGTCAATTAGAAATTTTAAAAATTTATAAAAATTTAATAGAAAAAGAACTAGCAATATTATTAGAAATATTGCTGGTTTTTATTGGATTTCCTTTTTGCTTTAACCCCATACAAGCCATGTTTGCCATCACTTGTGGTTATATAAGAGTTGATATGCTTTGGAATTTAATCAACTTGAAATGATAGCAGGGAGGAATGCAGAGTGAACTAAATCATAGGTTGTGTACTAAAGAACTGTGAATATCACCAGGTCCAACTATAGGGAGCAGTGATAGAATTCATGCTTTCTGTGAAAAAAATGTGCACATGCTCACAGCAATACTCTTCATTTGAATTATGTCTGAATTCACAAAAACAAACGTCTGTAAAATATGGCTAACACATTTCTACATGTTTAGAATAACTTCAGTCAGTCCACTGGGCTGTCAAATATGGGATTAGTTTTGAGTCATTTCTGCCAAAAAAAAAAATTGATTCAATTTCTAAAACAGTAAAGATGGTTAAAAATCTTCCTCATTTTTTTTTTTCTGTATCAACCTAACAATACTTCCCTTCTGTAGATCCATAGAATCACTATTAAAAGCCTATAAGTGTTTCCAGTTCTACACACAAAGTGAGTTTACACAGGCATTGCCCAAACTTAAACACATATTTCAAACCCTAGACAATTAGTTGATCATATCTGTGTGAACTTAACAAGCAGTAAAAATGGAATTTGATCCTCCAGTGAAATAGCTGCCCTAGTAACCCCTCTGGTTTTGACTAACAAGCTTTATTTTGTCAGGTGAACTACCAAGATGGGAAGTTTCCGAGGTCAGTACTTTGTTTGAGTTGTAATTCTGTCTTCTCTTTCTTTCTAGGCCATGGCTGTTATCTTCTCAAATTTTAGCATTATAACAACAGCTCTTCTATTCAGGATAGTGCTGAAGTAAGTAACTTGCTGAGAAAGCATATGTCAATACGGAAAATGGCACAGCCAGGTTTCACAGGGCACTGAATCCTCAAAATCCCAAGGCCAGGACTTGATTTTGTATATTGGGTGTATTGTTTACCTGACCTGGAAAGCAGCTCCAGTGCTAGTCTGTCTAAATCTATGGAAATCACATATGAAATGTCTGAAGCTACTTGAAAATCAGATAATTGATTAGGTATTGTAATTTGTATTTTAATTTTTATTTTGTTCCTTAGGTTGTTATTTATTTATTTTTATTTTTTTGAGTTAGGGTCTTGCTCTGTAGCCCAGGCTGGTCCTGAACTTACTATGTAGCCCAGATTAGCCTCAAACTCAGTGACAGTCTTCCTGCGTCAGCGTCCCAAGTGCTGCAATTACAGGCGTATGTCTCCATGCCTGGTTTATGTGTTGCTGTGCAGTCAAACACAGGGCCTTGAGCTTGCCATGCAAACACTCTTAGCTGCTGGGCTGTGCGCCCAGCCTTGTTATTTTAATTTGTTGTGTATGTGTAATCTTTGTGAACCAAGAGTTTCCTAAATTATTTAATTCTTACTTTAGAGTTTGAAGAAGACAAAGAGTGGTAAATTCTTTATTAAGTCATCTGAGATGTGTTCATGATTTAAGCTCTGGCTGGCTGATGATTTATGAATCTAGTCAAAATGAGTAAGAATAATAAAATTTTAAACTGGAAAAGCTCTCACCAATCTTTTATTTTTCTCCTGGAGGACCCTTAAATGGATAAATATTTTTCCGTAAAAAAGATTTAGATGCTTAATAGTTTGTCACCCAATAATAATAATGATAAAAATAAAATTAACTTCTTTTTATATTGTAGTTTTTTAAAATTTTACATTATCTTTTCAATTTCTTATTTCTCAATGTGCTATTTGAGAAGTGTTCCTCTTGAAGTTGTGTATACAAAAAAAATAGATAGCTTGCACAGGCAATCTACTCATTAAGTTCATGATTCTTTTGATAAATTAATCACATGAAATTTTGGAGGTGTTTTTTTCCTTTATCCTGAAGTAACATTCAGTTTGAGAATGTGAAAGATTGAAAAACATTGCATTTAATACAGTTCAAATGTTAAGAGTACTTTGGAATTTGTGCATCATGTTCATTCTAGTTGTGAATTATGAATATAATTCTGTAACTGGCAAAGTAAAAGATTTTATTCCAAAACTTCAGTTGAAGACTTTAAAATCAACGTTATACTCTCTTTATGGGATAAAAAGTTGACTTAGGAAAATGGATGTAAACAATGATATTTTATATCGGTTCCTGTTACAAAATTAGAGGTGCATGTTCATGAAGAAAAAAATTGTGTTTCAACATATAAAAAGGTTTCATTTTTAATAGCAGAGTAAATGCTTCAAATTGTGTTATTAAAGTAAGAATTTTTTCCTATGAAAAATTCATGAATATATGTAATTTGGTAGTTAAGGTATATAATATGCAAATATTATGTCAAAATACATTAAACTAAACTAAAACTGAGTTTACCAAGAAGATGTGAAGTGTATATTATCTGACTTAAAATTGGTTAATAGTTCCAGTTGTAACCTGTAGAAAATCTAGTTAAATTTTCAAGCATTGAATTATTCATATTAAGAAAGTTAATTCTTAGTATAGCCAAATATGGATCTATTTATACTGAAAATTTTAAATGCTTATTTCTGTCAATTATTATATACTTTTCTGATTTCAGTAATAACATGGATAAGAGCTAAAGTTCAAAAACATTTGTGATACATATTTTTGGAGCATTAATATTGATTCTTAGACCTGTTTGCTTTCTTGCTAACATCTCTGTTTTGAATCCTTGAAAACTTTGAAGAAGAGTAAAACGACTATATTTTTATAATTTCCATTAGCACTGACTGTGCTTCTAGAATGTGTGAATTTGACTGATTGAAAAATCAACACAGGCCAGGCATAGTACACACTTGTAGTCCCAACACTGTAAGAGGCTGAGAACAATCCAACCAACCACCCAACCAACCAAAGAGGTTAGAGATTTAACTCAGTATAAAAGCCCTAAGTTCAAGCTCCAGGACCACAGAAAGAAAGGCTGGGAGGGAAGAAAGGAAAAGAGATCAGGGCTGAAGCATCTGTAAGTAATACAGCTAAATAATATGCTAGTAACAGTAATATTGTTTTTTATAAGAATGCCTTTTAAGGGCTGGAGGAATGGCACAGCAGTTAAAGCACTTGCAGGCTCTGAGTTCGATTCCCTGGCACGACATAAGCCAGGCATGGTGGCCTACACCTGGGATTCCAGCGCTGGGAAGGCTGAGGCAGGAGGATTGTCCTGCGTCCAACGCTGGCCTGGGCTACATAATAAGTTCAGGACCAGCCTGGGCTACAGAGCAAAACTCTTATCTCCAAAAAAAAAGAGAATGCTTATAATATTTTATTTTGAACTCTTCTAATCATGATGGAAATAAAATCCCAGTGTGGTAGTTGCCATCTTAACCATTTTTAAGTGTACAGTTTAGCAGTGTTAAATTCACATTGTGGTGCAACGGATTGTTATTTGCATCTCACAGAACCAAAGCTCTAACCCTATTAACCCTATGACTCCTTTTACTATCCTCACCAAGTCCTAGGTAACCATTGTCTTACTGTTTCTATGAATCTAACTATTCAAATACTTTGTATCAGTGGAGTCGTATACTGTCTATGGTTTTTTCCAAAATTATTTATTAATATGCATTATCAACACATAATGCGTTCAGTTGGAGGGGTTGATGCACCTGGCATTGCCTCTTTGTCATTCTCACTTCCTTTCCGTCTCTCCACCCTCTGGTTTTCCCCCACGCATCACCTTTCCTTTGCCATAATAACCTATCTCCCTTTGTTCTTCCATCAGTCTTTTATTTTGTTCTTTTACTTACCTGTACTTTGGTTTTCTCATATCAGAGAAACCATGTGATACGTATTCCTCTGTGTCTGATTCACTTTGTTAAACGTAATCCCAAAGGCGCATTGTCTGTTTCGTAGATGGCTTCTTTCACTTAGTATATTGTTTTGTCTGTGTTGTAGCATGAGACATGATATTTCCCCATTGTTTTATTAGTGTATATTTGTGATATACAACAGTTACATTATTTTGTATGCATACATATCATATCAACTTTACATTCCCTTTCCCTCCTCCCCATTCACTCTGACTCCCAACATGTCCCCATGTGACTCTATTATTTATACTCTGAGTTGCTCATATTAGAGAGACCATGCATGCAGTATTTTATCTTCTGAGTCCAATTTACTTTACTAAGCATAATGGTCTCAAATTGGATTCATTTACCTACATATGGCTCATACCTATCTAACTGTATGACAGAGTAATACTCATTGAGTATATACACTATCCATTAGTGTATTAATGGGTATTTTGGCATCTTCCATGGTTTAGCTATTAGTAGTTGTGCAGCTATAAACATGGGTATGAATGTGTCTCTGTTATATGGTGCTTTTAACTCTTGGAAATAGGGCCAGAAGAGGTGTCCCTGGGTCAAATGAAGTTTCTTTTTTGAGGAATTTCCACATTTCCACATTTCTGAAGTGGTTTTACCAGATTATCGTCCCACCAGCAATGTAACAGTTTTTTTTTTTATTTTCCTCTTATAACCTTGCCATCATCTGTTGCTTTTTTTTTTTTTCAGACAGGCTGGTTCTGAGCTCACTGTGTAGCCCAGACTGTCCTCAAACTCACAGAAATCCTCCTCCCTCAGCCTCCTGAGTGCTAGGATTACAGCCTTGCATGATCATGCTCAGCTTATGTAGTGCTGAGGAATTGAACTCGGGTACTCAGCTCGTGCTAGGCAAGCACTTTACCTGCTGAGCTATTCCTCCAGCCCCCATTTATTGCTTTTTGAGTTCTTGATAGGAGCTATTCTCACTGGGATAAGAGGGTATCTAAAGTGATTTTCATTTTTCTGATAGCTAAGGATAATGAACATTTTTTTCATGCATTTTGTGGCCATTTGTACTTCTGAAAATTATTGATTTCAGTTGTCCATTTTTAATTGTTTTTTTAATATTCTGAGGAGACTTTCTTCAGTTTTCTGCACCTTGTCTGAGGTGTAGGTAGCAAAAAAAATGTTCCTTTTCCTTTGGTTCTCTTCAGTGTGTTGATGATTTCCTTTGCATTTCAGAAGCTTTTTAGTTTGATAGAGTTTCATTTGTTACTATAATTCTAGGGTTATTTCTTTTGCACTGGGTGTCCTATTGAGAAAGTCTTTGTCCAAACCTCTGTCTCCAAGTGTTTCACCTGTTTTCCTCCCCAGGAGGCTCAGTGTCTCTCTTATAATATCTAGGTCTTTGATTCACTTTGGCTTGATTTTAGTACATGCTGATAGGCGTGGGTCTAGATTCGTTCTTCTGTGTGTGGATAACCAGTTCTTTCAGCACCATTTATTGAAGAAGATAAATTTTCTTCAGTATATGGTTTTGGCCCCTTTGTCAACTATCAAATAGCTGAGGGTGTTTGAGGTTGTCCCTGCTCCTTCAGTTCTGTCCTGTGGGTCAGTCTGTTTTTAAATCAATATCATTTTTTAAATCACTGTTGCTTTGTAATTAATATAACTCAGTGTCTGGAATCATGATGCCACCTGCTTTTGTCTTGTCCAGGATTTCTTTGGTTATTCTTGGTCTCTTGGTTCCATATGAATTTTAGGACATTTTTCAACTTATGTGAAAAAAAATGTTGGTATTTTGATGGGAATTGCATTGACATTGACTCTGAATATCGGTTTTGGCAATATGGCTGTTTTGACAATCATTCTGCCTATCCAGGAACAGGGAATGTCTTTCCATTTTCTAAAGTCCTCTTCAATTTCCTTTATAGCACTTTATAGCACTTCCTTGATAGATTTATTTTTAAGTATTTAATTTTTGAGGGACTATTGAGAATGGGATTATTCTTAGTTCTTTTTCAGTGAGTTCATTGTTAGTGTAGAAGAATGCTATTGATAATTTCGTATTTTGTGTCCTGCAACTTGACTGAATATTTAATTAATTCTGAGAGTCTTTTGGTGGAGTTTTTGAGGTCTTCTATGTAAAGAATCATGTCATTTGCAAATAAGGATAATTTAACTTCTTCCTTTCCAATACATATTTCCTTTATTTCTTCCTCTTGCCTGATTGCTCTTGGATAGGGTTTTGAGTAGTATATTGAGAAGGAATGATAAGAGTAGACAGCTTTGTCATGATTCTGACTTAAGGGGAAATGATTTCAGTTTTTCCCTATTTGGTATAATATGGCCAGTAAGTTTGGTTTAAATGGCTTCTATGAAGTAAAGACCTTCTATACCTATTTTCTTGAGGGCTTTCTTTTTTTTCCACCATGAATAGATGTTAAGTTTTGTCAAAGGCTTTTCCTGCATCTATTGAGATGATTAAATGATTTTTTGTTTGCTTTTATTTATGTGATGTAGTGCATAAAATGATTTTTGCATGTTGAATCATCCTGGCATCCCTGGGATGAAGCCTACTTATGGTGTATGATGATTTTAACGATTTGTTGAATTCTGTTTACCAGTATCCTATTGAGGAGTTTTGTCTGTATGTTCATTAAGAAAATTGGCCTATAGCTTTCTTTCTATGTTCGGTATTTGTGTGGTTTTGGTATCAGGCCAATGCTAACTGCCAGAAAAGAGTTTGGCAATGTTCCTTCTTTTAAAATTCATGGAACAGTTCGAGAATTTGTCATGAGTTGAGGTCAACCTGGGCTACATAGTGAGCTCAGAACCAGCCCAGACAAGGAGGAGGAGGAGGAGAAAAAGGAAGAAAGAGGAGGGAGTAGAAGGAGGAGGGAAGAAGTAGTGGTGGTAGTAGTGGTACAGGTAGGCAATGAATCCTTCTGGTCTGCAACTTTTCTTTGTAGGTAGAGACTTTATTACTATCTGTATTTCAATACTTGTTATATTGGTTTGTTTAGGGTTTTTATATCTTCTGGGTCTAATTTTGGTATCTTGTATGTGTTTAGGAATTTATTCATTTCTTCCAAATTCTCCAATTTGGAGTATAAGTTTTCAAAGTAGTTTCTTATGATCCTCTGAATTTCAGCAGTATCTGTTGTAATTTCTTCTTTTTCATTTCTAATTGCATTGATACAGAGCTTTTCTTTGCTTCTTTTAATTGGTTTGCCTAGAGGTTTATCAGTCTTATTTTGTCATTTTGAAGAACCAAATCTTTGATTTGTTGATGATTTATATATTTTTAGTTTCAATTTCATTAATTTCTGCTCTGATCTTTATATTTTCTTCTGCTAGTTTTAGAGTTACATTGTTTTTGCTTCTCTAGACCTTTGAGCATTAAATTACTTACTTGGGATTTCATTATTTTTTTAATATGTGTATTCATAGGTATAAACTTCCCTCTGAATACTGCTTTTGTTGTGTCCCATAGGTTCTGGTATGATGTGCTTCCATTGACATTTGACTCTAGGTAGTTTTCAATTTCTTACCTGGTTTCTTCTGTGACCCATTGTTTATTCAATAATACACGATTTAGTCTCCATGTATTTGTACAGCTTTTTTAGTTTCTTCTGCCACTGATTTCCTTGAGTTTGTTCAGATTTTAGAAAAAATTTTTTAGCTTACTCAGATGTTAATTTTGGGAGTCTTGTCAATGACCAACTTTCTGTTCCTTACTTGACCTGATCTTCTCTACTTTTCCACGGAGAAATAGATTACACTACTGTATTGTAGCCTAAGGCCAGGCTAATTCTTGGTATATATTGGAAATCAAAATCAGTGTCTGTGCCCCTATCTCCAACATGAATGATGAGCTACAATAATTTAAGACTCACAGTGATTGGCAGAACCTATTAACCAGTTTAATACTATAGCCTTCTAGACTTAACATTAAAAAGCGCAATCTATACCTTCAATGTATCTATCTTAATAAATCTAATATTGACTTATTGAAAAGTTACACCAACATCAGTACTATGTCACTGTGAATAACAGACCTTTATGTTACTTACTTTGGCTAAACCAAACCACCGGAGAGTCCAACCACTACACCCTCTTTAACAGTGGGCCAGGTATCAATGCTAATGGTAAAACTTAATATATACTGGCTATGGATACATCATAACAACTTATCAGCTCATACAGGTATTCCACTCTTAACATTAGAATTGTGGTCTATACTATGGAGATATCTGTGCAGATTGTCTAGTAAATTACCTAGATTGTCCAGAAGAGTTTGTTAAAGGTGACACTATATTATTGTGGAAAAATCTACCTTAGTGACCTATATCTAACTAAGTATAAAATTGTTGATTCTCAGTATGCCAAATTGTATGGCTATGAGTTATCAATACTTAATACTCTTAATAAGATTCTGGGTCATGATGGCAACCGAGTAGCAGAGCTACACACTGTCTCCTCATCAACCCACTTAGTAATTCACCTGTTTGATGTTGGATGTAAGTTTACCCACTTTGAGAGAGGCAGAGAGGCAAGAAATGCTGGAAAACATGGAGGAAATGAAATATCTAAAGAGAAAGTGTACCAAAAAATAGATTGGTATTTGAATCATTTGACTGATATACTTCTAAAACAATACCAGCTGTTTTATAGAATCTGTG